>CAUYON010085041.1:0-41805 GCA_963573935.1 Arctocebus calabarensis
TTGAACAGAAACTTCTCTGATGAAGACAGGTGCATGGCCTACAAACACATGAAAAAATGTTCATCATCCTTAATCATCAGAGAAATGCAAATCAAAACCATTGTGAGATATCTAACTCCAGTAAGATTAGCCCACATCACAAAATCCCAAAACTACAAATGTTGGTGTGGATGTGGAGACAAGGGGACACTTCTACACTGCTGGTGGGAATGCAAGCTAATACGACCTTTTTGGAAAGAAGTTTGGAGAACTTCTTTAGTTCCTCACTTAAGGAACTAAAAGTAGACCTGCTGTTCAATCCTGCAATTCCTCTACTAGGTATATATCCAGATGATCAAAAATTATTTTACAACAAAGACATTTGCACCAGAATGTTTATTGCAGCCCAATTCATAATAGCCAAGAAACAGTCCAAGTGCCCAATGACCCATGAATGGATTAGCAAATTGTGGTATATGTACACCATGGAATACTATGCAGCCATAAAAAGGATGGAGACTTGATGTCTTTTATGTTTACCTGGATGGAGCTGGAACATATTCTTCTTAGTAAAGTATCTTAAGAATGGGGAAAAAATTATCCAGTGTACTCAATACTACTATGAAATCAATATATAACCACCTACACACTCATACGAATGGCAAAACATACTATAGTCCAGAAAGTAGAAGGGAAGAGAAGAGAGAGGGAAGGGGAGGGGAAGGGAAACCTCATGTATTGTGCATGATGCAATGGTACATTTCAAAACTATTAAGAAATGAATATGATTGTGATGGATGTGTTACATTGTAAGCATTTCACATTGTATATCAAAGGAGTACCCTGATATGCATTAGTGTACAAAGTTAAGATTTAATTAAAAAAATAATAAAATAGCTATTACAAAATAAAATGGGCTTGGCGCCTGTGGCTCAACGGGCTAAGGCGCCAGCCACGTACACATGAACTGGCAGGTTCAAATCCAGCCCGGGCCCACCAAACAACAATGACGGCTGCAACCAAAAAAATGGCCGGGTGTTGTGGCAGGCGCCTGTAGTCCCAGCTACTTAGGAGGTGGAGGCAAGAGACTCGCTTGAGCCCAGGAATTGGAGGTTGCTGTGAGCTGTGAATGCCACAGCACTCTATCCAGGGTGACAGCTTGAGGCTTTGTCTCAAAAAAATAAATAAATAAAATAAAATAAAATAAACTGAATAAAGGACCACGCATGGTGGCTCACACCTGTAATCCTAACACTGTGGGAGGATCCCTTGAGCTCAGGAGTTCAAGACCAGCCAGAGGAAACAAAAGTGAGATTTCATGTCTACTAAAAATAGAGAAATTAGCCAGGGGTGGTGGTGGGCGCCTGTAGTCCCAGCTATGGCACCAGCTACTGGAGAGGCTTAGGCAAGAGAATTGATTGAGCCCAGGAGTTTTGAGGTTGCTGTGAGCTATGATGATGCCATGGCACTCTACCCAGTGTGACACAGAGAGAGAGACTCTGTCTCTTTTTTTTTTTTGTAGAGACAGAGTCTCAGTTTATCGCCCCCGGTAGAGTGCCGTGGCATCACACAGCTCACTGCAACCTCCAACTCCTGGGCTTAGGCGATTCTCTTGCCTCAGCCTCCCCGGTAGCTGGTACTACAGGCGCCCACCACAACGCCTGGCTATTTTTTTGTTGCAGTTTGGCCGGGGCCAGGTTTGAACCTGCCACCCTCGGTATATGGGGCCGGCGCCCTACTCGCTGGGCCACAGGCGCCGCCCGACTCTGTCTCAACAACAACAAAGACCTGAATAAAAATAATGAGTAAGGGGGCGTCCGTAGCTCAGTGGGTAGGGTGCTGGCTACATAAACCCAGGCTGGCGGGTTCAAACTCGGCCTGGGCCAGCAAACAATGACAACAGCCACCACCAAAGAAAATAGCTGGGCATTGTAGTCCCCACCTACTTGGGAGTCTGAGGCAAGAGAATCGCTTAAGCCCAAGAGTTTGAGGTTGCTGTGAGCTGTGATGGTGCAGGACTCTACTGAGGGCGACATAGATTCTGTCTCACAAAATAAAAAAAAAAAAAAGTATAATATACGTGCCCTTTTTTTTTTTTTTTTTTTTTTTTCTGGAGACAGAACATCAAGCTGTCACCCTGGATAGAGTGCTGTGGCATCATAGTTCACAGCAACCTCCAATTCCTGGGCTCAAGGGAGTCTCTTGCCTCCGCCTCCCAAGTAGCTGGGACTACAGGCGCCCACTACAATGCCTGGCCATTTTTTTTGTTGTTGTTGTTGCAGCCGACATTGTTGTTTGGCGGCTCGGGCTGGATTCGAACCCTCCAGCTCAGGTGTACGTGGCTGACGCCTGAGCCCGTTGAGCCGCAGGCGCCCAGCTCTTTATAGACTGATTATTATCTAAGGGATTTAGAATCATTTCATGACCATTTGAAAGATTGCGTGTTTTTTTGCCTTCTACTTCATATGAATAGGTTTTAGGTTAAACTAGTGACCTTTAACCTAGTGACCTGCGAGCTCATTCCTGAAGTGGCTGTGAGTAGAGGCCGAAGAAAACTTAGCTCCCACGCAAGCGGGAGTGAAAGGGCTACAGCGGAGCGGCGAGCCTCGGCTGCCTGGAGCAGGTGCAAGTTCAGGGGAGGTGGGCAGGGCGGGGCAGCAGGTTGGCGGTGCCGCCCCAGTGCTTTCCGAGCGAAGACTCCGCCTCCTTCAGGAAAGGGCTCGGTCCGGGAGCGTTCCCGCGTGTTGCCTGCGTGCCCAGTACTCCCAGGACTCCGCCCTGCGCGGGCGCTGGGGAGGTGCTGGTGCAGGACACGGCGCGCGCCAGCTGGGACCTGCTGGGCGGTCCGGGCGCGGCGGGAGATTCCGAAACAACCTAGTGCTTACCTGTGGGCCGGCTCGCTGCCAGGTGCTGCGGGCGGGGGAGGTGGCTCGGGGCGTGGGCGGCTCTTCGCAACGGGGCGGGGTTTCGCCGCATGGGGCGGTCTGGGGGCGGAGCCGGCTCGGAGCAATGGGGCGGGTTCTCGCCGCGCGGGGCGGTCTGGGGGCGGGGCCTGCTCGGCGCGGGCGGGGTCCCAGCCGGGTTTGAATCCGCGGCGGTGGCTGTAGCTCATCGTGAGTCAGCATCGGCGGCGGACCCCGGGCGCTCGTCAGCCCTGCGCTGTCAGCGTGCGGATCTTCATTACTCGGCGCTTTGGAGCAGTTTCTCTTCCCCAGGTGCGGATCTTAGGTCCACCCCCCAGCTCCCGCAGGTTCGGATCCTTAAAGGTGCAAATTATAAAGGTCCGTGTCGCCCGCGTCCCAGAGCCAGGGTGACAGCCAAAGGTCGGTATCGGGTTTCTCGGGGGGTCTGGGAACCTGCCTTCGGCTCCCAGGGAGGGTACTCTGGTGAGGGCCCCGCAAGGCTCCTCAGGCTACGAGGCATTTCCACTGCCCAAGCTCGCACGCGCAGTGAGGGGCTTGCGGGAGCTTCTCTATCTTGTGGTGGGGCACGACCAGCCCCACCTGGGGAGCCGTGGTTGTGTCTGCCACGCACTTTTCTTACCGGGGCCAGGGAGCCGCCTGGCTTCTGAGGTTTCCCAGACCAGGCCTTAAATGCAGTACGGTGGTGTGACATGTCCTCGTTTGTCCCCGACCCCAGGGGAGCGCAGCGCCCAGCGTTACTCAGCAGCTTTTCCAGACGCTCACTAGTTCAGAATTCTTGGTACTGGGCAGGACTGGTCTGGGTCCGGGGGCACAGTTCAGCCTCCCCCCCAACCCCCGTGTTTTATAGCGAAGTTCATTTAGACTTCCAATGTCTGTTTACAAGTCAGTTTTTCCTTGTGTTTCAGAAGCCTTGGGTCTGACCTTGGGAGCAGGGAGGGGAGGCAGAAGACAGGCTGCTGGTGGGAAGCTGGTGGAAGCTGGCTGGGTCAGCCCCCAGAGACCTGTCCCACTGACCTCTCTGGCTCTGACATAGGGCTGGAGACTCTGGCTGAGGGTGTAGGGCCCTAAGTAACTCTCTAGGTAACTTTTCAGGCTGCAGTTCAGGATGAGTCCATCCAAGTTAGGTCACAGCAATGCCCTCTGAACTGTGGTTTGTCAGGTGAGGGGTTCAGTGCACTTGGGATGGGTAGTAGGGGACAGGGTGACCACAGAAGTCCCTATGCTGAGTCACACACGGCCTGATGTGATTGAACCACTTTATGGGAGAAAAGCCACTGTTCTGGCCCCGCCTCTGTTCTGCACAGAGAGTTTCAGGAGCACTGCCAGGAATAAGGGCTGTGAGCTTCTAAGGGGCTGCCCCTAACCTGGTCGCAGGCTGCGGTGCAGAGGGCAGGTCCAGGTTTCCAGGCCTGGCTGACGGGCATTCTAGGGCAAGGACTGACTTTAGCAGACATGCCCGGTGAGCTCGGGAAGGTGGGTTTGAGCCCTCCTCATCTTTTAGCCCAACCTGGGGAACATGAAGCCAGTGTTGGTCCTCAGGGGGTGAGTCTGCCCGCTGTGGCTAGCGTTGGTTCAGGGGCATCAGCACTGACCAATGCGTGTGGGAGTTGAGCAGGGCCCAGTCCAAGCAGATGTCTTGGGACTAACAAGCTGGTCTTACAGAAGGGATGTGGCATGTGACAGGGCAGGTACTGAGGGGACACCCACCAGGAAGCCTTGCCCACTGCTAGCAGGAATTCAGGACACCATGGGGTTGTTCTTATAGAAAGGTCATCCCAGGATGTAGCGAAGACTGGGCTTGGGATTCTGCCCAGAGCGGCCCTGAGAGGGCCCCGGGGCAGTGCGTGCAGTCTGAGGAGCTTGCAGGCCTCTGTGTAGTGGGAGTAAGGGGTGTGGTCCATGCTGTGCCCAGAGCACCTGCTCAGAACTGCAGGGCCACTGTCAGGTGCAGATCAGTCACAGGTAAGGCTTTTGGGCCCCAAGGAAGGGGCTGGGACAGAGGGGTGTGCCTGGAAGAGTAGTTCCATGCTTGGACTGGCACAGGACAGTGGCTGGGAGAGTGAGATAGAAGGTGACTGTAGAGAACTGATGTGGGGTGTGGGGGGAGATGGGTTGAGGGGGGGCTCTCCACAGGAGTCCTAAGAGGCCTGAGGACTGGTGTCTCCTGGTGGGCCCCATTGTTGTGGATTGAGGTGTGTCCCCCACAAGATACTTTTAAGTCCTATGTCCTGGCACCTGTGACCATGGCCTTATTTGGAAATACAGCAGGCCCCATCCAAAATTTCACTTTCCCTGGTTTCAGCAGTTGGTGGTCAACCGAGGTTGTGAAGGTGTTTTAAAAGAGTGACCAAGTTCATTTAGGTTTGTTACAATACATCATTATCATTTTATTTTATTGCTTTTTTTTTTTTTTTTTTTTTTGAGACAGAGTTTCATCGTGTAGAGTGTTGTGGCCTCACAGCTCAGAGCAACCTCCAACTCTTGGGCTTAAGTGAGTCTCTTGCTTCAGCCTCCCAAGCAGTTGGGACTACAGGCACTCACCACAATGCCTGGCCATTTTTCACTTGCAGTTGTCATTATTGTTTGGCAGGCCCAAGCTGGATTCAAACTTGCCAGCTCTGTTGTATGTGGCTGGCACCTTAGCCTCTGAGCTACAGGCTCTGAGCCTATTGCTTATTCTTGTTAGTTTCTTTTTTTTTTTTTTTTTTTTTTTTTTGAGACAGGAGTCTCACAATGTCACCCTGGATAGAATGCTGTGTCATCACAGCTCACAGCAACCTCCAATTCCTGGGCTCAAGCGAGTCTCCTGCCTCCGCCTCCCATGTAGCTGGGACTACAGGCGCCCGCCATAACACCCGGCCATTTTTTGGTTGCAGCCGTCATTGTTGTTTGGTGGGCCTGGGCTGGATTCGAACTCGCCAGCTCAGGTGTACGTGGCTGGCGCCTTAGTCGAGCCTTCTTTTTAGTTTCTTATTGAGCCTAGCTTATAAATTAAACTTCATCATAGGGATGCACGTTTAGGAAAAAACTGAATATTCAGGGTTCTGTGCTATTTAGAGTCCAAGCGTACACTGAAGATCCTGGAAGGTATCCTCATTGACGAAGGGTGCCACCATAGGAGTGGGCACCAAGGGTGGGTGTCATCAAGTTACAGTGAAATGAGGTCAGTAGCATGGGCCCTGGTCCACTGGCTGGTGTCCTTGTAAGAGGTTTGGACACAGACACAGAGGAGAAGGCCACGTGGAGATGGAGGCAGAAATTAGAGAGATGCAGCTCCGGTCTGAGGGATCCTGGAAGCTGCCAGAAGATGGAAGAAGTGAGGGAGAGCCTATGAGGAGAGCACAGCCTAACTGACACCTTGGCCTAGACTTCTGGCCTTCAGAGCAATGGGAGGATGAGCTGCTGCTGTTTTGAAGCCACCCTGGATGGCCCTAGGTGTTCCCTACCCTCCTCAGCCCCCCGACCCCCATTCCCTGAGTATCACCTCTGGCTGTCACTAGAGGGGGTGCCTAGGAGGAGCAAGGTGGCAGCTGCCTCTCCTGTTGCTCCTGGGACTTGCTCCATCCTCTGCACGGTGTCTGTGACAGTTTCTTCTGGCCAAAGAAGGGGACGTCTCTGTGCCCGGGGGGCCTCTGAGCATCTCTGGCTTTCTCCAGCCAGGCTTTGACATGGGTTCCACCCTCTGCTGTGGCCCAAGGATGTTGGATGGGCCACAGAGACCTCCTGTGCAGGCCGTGTCAGATGTCACATGCAGACATCTTTGGATTCAGGATACCATTGTGCTGAGTGTCCACTAACCAATAAACAGGAAGGAGAGGATTGAATGACCCTGGGTGCTGCCAGCCTGGTGCTGCTCTCTGCTTTTCCCCTGCTGATGTCCTCCAGAGCTAGGCATCCATGCCATCACTCCTCAGGGCCACCAGGGGTAAACTGGGGATACAGGCTTCTGATCTCTAGTGGGCCTTGGCCTGCTGCTATTCTGCCTGTCTATCTCTTTCCAGATGAGACCTTGGGAAGCCCTTACAAAGCTTTATTTGAGGCTCGGTGCTTGTGGCTCAACAGGCTAAGGCACCAGCCACATACACCTGAGCTGGCGGATTCGAATCCAGCCCAGGCCTGCCAAACGATGACGGCTGCAACCCAAAAATGGCCGGGCGTTGTGGCGGGCGCCTATAGTCCCAGCTACTTGGGAGGCGGAGGCAGGAGAATTGCTTAAGCCCAGGAGTTGGATGTTGCTGTGAGCTGTGATGCCACGGCACTCTATCCAGGGTGACAGCTTGAGGCTCTGTCTCAAAAAAAAAAAAAAAAGCTTTATTTGAGGATCGGCACCTGTGGCTCAACAGGCTAAGGCACCAGCCACGTACACCTGAGCTGGCGGGTTTGAATCCAGCCCAGCCCGCCAAACGATGACAGCTGCAACCCAAAAATGGCCAGGTGTTGTGGCAGGCACCTGTAGTCCCAGCTACTTAGGAGGCAGAGGCGGAGGCAGGAGAATCGCTTGAGCCCAGGAATTGCAGGTTGTTGTGAGCTGTGATGCCACAGCACTCTATCCAGGGTGATAGCTTGAGGCTCTGTCTCAAAAAAAAAAAAAAAGCTTTATTTGAGTGGTTCCTGTTGGGGAGTGGGGCTAATGCTTGCTGCGTGCTGCTGTGTACCAACCCAGACAGCGGGAACACCGCCACCCTCTTTGTCCCAGCAGCCTGCATCCCGCCTCCACAGCTCCATTGATGGGAGCAGGGAGGGTTTTCTCCAGGTGGTTTAGGAACCCCGCCTCGGTGCCCTGATGATTCCCCTCAAGGAACAGAATGAGGGCTGGGCTGGGACGGCTTGGGAGTCATGCTAACGGGGCAGGGGGCTTTGGCCTTCCAGCTATCAGTGTCTCTGCAACCCTGAGCTCAGCTCCCTCCAGGCTAATGAGCCTGGTCTCTGCATGGCACAGCTGCCCAGCCAGGCCAGGCAGTCTTAAGGAATTAGTTCAGAGGCCTGGCCCTCGTGTCCCCACAGGGCTGCGTGGTACTAACTGGGCTTTAGAATCTGGCTGGGAAAGGACAGAGCAGCTGGGCCCCCATCAGGGCTGAGGCAGGGAGCTCGCTTACAGCTGTCGCCATGCAGTGTATGCTTCCTGGACCCCGTCTCCTGCTAGTCAGGTGAAGGCTGCTCTGGTTGAAATAGCAGCTCCTGACCCTGTGCTCACCCTCCCACCTGTGGCGCCTCTTCCCTTTGTCCCTTGTCTTGGTATGTCCTTCCCCTGGCGCTTCTGAGTCCAGTTACTCAACCACAGCTCAGTTCAGCCTCCCTTCCCGTGTTCTTTGTTCTCACCGTGGGATGACCCTGACATGCTGCTGGGGCATCTCAGTTCTGCCAGGTGGGACCAGTTCTGTGGGGTTGGGGAGAATGAAACCCAGGGATACTTAGGGGCCACACCAGAGGTCCACTGTGGGGTGGGGCAGGGTGTGGAGGCCAGAGGGCAGGACTCTCTCTACCGCATGTCTAGGGGTGGAACCAACATCCCCAGCTTCAACCGAGGACAGGGTGGCATCTTCTTTGTGTAGGGTCTTGGTTTCTGCCCTGTTGTCCTGTATTAAGAATCATTATCGTGGTGTTTGGCATAACATTGCCTGTGAACCACTCACTGGTCAAAAGTACCTTCCTGTGGCTCATCGAGTAGGACGCCGGCCCCATATACCGAGGGTGGTGGGTTCAAACCCGGCCCCAGCTGGACTGCAACAAAAAAATAGCCGGGCGTTGTGGCGGGCGCTTGTAGTCCCAGCTACTTGGGAGGCTGAGGCAAGAGAATCACTTAAGCCCAAGAGTTGGAGGTTGCTGTGAGCTGTGACTCGATGACAATCTACTGAAGGCAACAAAGTGAAAACTCTGTCTTTTAAAAAAAAAAAAAAAAGTACCCTCCTGGAAAATTTTTTAATATTCATATATTTTTTTTTTTTTGAGACAGAGCCTCAAGCTGTCACCCTGGATAGAGTGCTATGACATTATAGCTCACAGCAACCTCCAATTCCTGGGCTCAAGCAAGTCTCCTGCCTCTGCCTCCCAAGTAGCTGGGACCACAGGCGCTCGCCACAATGCCCGGCCATTTTTTTTGTTGGTGGCAGCCGTCATTGTTGTTTGGCGGGCCCGGGCTGGATTCGAACCTGCTAGCTCAGGTGTACGTGGCTGGTGCCTTTGCCCGTTGAGCCACAGGCACCGAACCAATATTCATATTTTTTAATATGTTTATTTGGTCAAACTTTTCATTTTTGAGACAGGTTCTCACTGTTGCCCAGGCCTGAAGTGATGCGGGGTGATCATAGTTCACTGTAACCTCAAACTCCTGGGGTTGAGTTATCTTCCTGCCACAGCCTCTTAAGTAGCTGGGACTACAGGTACCCACCATAATACCCCACCTAATTTTTCTACTTTTTATAGAGATAGGGTCTTGCTGTGTTGCCCAGGCTGGTCTCAAGCAATTCTGCCTCCCAGGGTGCTGGGATTATAGGCTGGAGCCACTACGCTCGTCCTACTTGGTCAAATTTTAACAAATGATGTGACATTCAGTGAGATCAGAGCCATGTACCAGGGCAGTGGGGGCTGTGGGCCTGGACACCTCTGTTGTGGGGAAACTGGCTTCTGGCAGACTGCTGGCACCTGGGGAGCGGAGCTCTTCCAGGCCCAGCCCCGTGACGTGTTCTGGCTGCCAAGTGCAGGTGGGGCTTGCATAGCTGAAGCTGAGCACCTGGTGGTGTGTGGGCCCTGAGTGAGTCCAGCCTTTTCCCCCAGGTTCTGCTCTAGACCTTCGTCTTGGTGACGTGAATGTCACGTCTTTAGAGAAGGACCTAGAAGAGCACAACGGTCACGACCTTGGGCCCACAGGTAGGGCACCAAGGCCTACATGTTCCTCCTTGCCGTGGGGCTCCTTGGAGCTGTGGAGTTAGGGGGTGTGGGCCCCGCCTCCTCCGGTCTGCAGGGCACGCAGACAGGTTAACCTCATACACTCAGTCATGTCCTTCAACCTAAAAGTTCATTTCATCTTCCTGATTTGAAAGAACATAAGCCATGTCAGGGAACCCCCAAGTGCTGGGAGCACTTTGTACCAGTGGCTGAGTTGGCCAGGCAGGGTGAGACACCTCAGACCCTTCTGCTTGGCCAGCTCCACACTCAGTGGCCCTGTGGGCCAAGCTCCATCCCTCCTCATCCCCCGGCATACTGCTGCCCTCAGATGGCTCCCCCTCAGGCCTCCTAATCCCCCCCAGCTGTGGTAAGTGTCTCAGGCAGCAGGCCTGGCGCTCCCACTCACAGCTTCCTGCCCCCCACCCCCAGGTCCGAGGTCGCTGGCAGGCTCAGCACCCGTGGCCATTCCAGGCTCACTGCCCCGATCGCCGTCCCTGCACTCCTCATCTTCCCTGTCCACCTCGCCGCTCAGCTCACTCTCCCAGTCCCTGCCAGGGCCTCTGGTCTCCACAGCCATGACGCCCCCGCAGCAGCCGCTGCCCCTTCGCTCAGAACCAGGGGTGCTGGGCTCCTCTGCCTCATCCTACAGCTCCTTAGGTAAGTCTTGGGCAGCCTGGCTCTCATGACCACTGGCACGCATGGAGACCAGGATGGCTCTTGTGTCCCCTGTGGGCATAGGGAAGGACCAGCCGCAGGAACACGTGTGCCATGTGCTTGTTATTCGTGTTTTCTTTCCCTTAGAAAAGGTTCCTTTATATGTTTTAAAGAGTTAGCATTTCTTGTAATTTCCCACGTGTCATGCTTGTGAACAGAGCTTCCTGGAGTCAGTGAAATCCGCGTGTGTGAAGGGCTCTGAGCTGTGTAGGTGGAGGGGCTCTCGGGTTAGCTCCCCTTTCTGTCCACAGGCCACAGTGGGGGGTGGTGTTGCTGGGATGGGGCTGGATGTGTCCTTGAACCTCCCAGCACCTCTCCCTGAACCCCTAGGCCCCACCTCTGCAGTCAGGGCACGTGGGCTGTGGGGGTCCCCACACAGTGTGGCTGGCTGGTATCATTCCCCCTCCTCCACACCCAGGTTTGAATGGTGTCCCTGGGAGCATCTGGGACTTTGTTTCTGGTAGCTTCTCTCCCAGCCCATCCCCTGTCCTGAGCACTGGCCCCACATCCTTGAGTGCCAGTCCTAATGGCGCCGAGCTGGCCCGGGTCCGGCGGCAGCTGGATGAGGCCAAGAGGAAGATCAGGCAGTGGGAGGAATCCTGGCGGCAGGTGAAGCAGGTGAGGGGGGGGATCCACCTGGGGATGGGCCGGGGGGAGTGGGGACCACGGGGCACCCTGGCTGGCCACCGCCTCCTGAACGGATCTGGGTTCCAGGCCTGTGACGCGTGGCAGCGGGAGGCCCAGGAGGCCAAGGAGCGAGCTCGAGTGGCAGACAGTGACCGGCAGCTGGCGCTGCAGAAGAAGGAGGAGGTGGAGGCCCAGGTCAGACAGCTGCAGGAGGAGCTTGAGGGCCTGGGCCTGTCTGCCCTACCTGGGCTGCGTAGCTTTGGTGACATCGGTGCCCTCCCCCTACCAGAGTTGCACTCCCTGCAGAGTCAGCTGCGCTTGGACTTGGAAGCAGTGGATGGGGTGAGTCATGGCTATGAGGGGCCAACCTGGTGAGTGCTCTGGGGCAAAGACCAGGAAAGGGGTCTCGCCTGGCCCATCTTCTGCTCTTCCTACCCGACCCTGCCCCTGCTTTCCAGATTCTTCCACACATGCCCTCTCCCTGTTCCCTGTTCCACACAGTGCATGCCAGGCTGTGCCCTTCAGGGAAGCGGTACCTGTCCCTCCCCTGGGTGTGGAGCTGGAACCACAGATCACACAGTCACAGCTGTGCCTGGGTCCTTCACCAGGTCACGGGCTCCCTGCCTCCTTTGTGGCTACCAGCTGGTTGTCCTAAGGCCTTCTGGGCCTTTCCTTGGCCTGCTGGTGGCCTGAGTGTTGCCTGCACAGGTGAGGCCCTGACCCTGCCATGGTGTCTTCGCCCACAGGTGATCTTCCACCTCCACACTAAGCAGTGTGTGGCCTGCCGGGAGCAGCCCCAAGGTGCCAGCTTGCAGCCCTGCCAGCACCATGTCCTTTGTGAGCCGCGTGTGGCCAGTGCACCTGAGTGCCCCTACTGTGAGGGCCAGCCCCTGCAGTGGTGACTAGTTCTGAGGGAAACACTGCTTCTCCTGGCAAGCGTCCCTGGGTATGGAGGCTCTGACAGTCCCTGTGCATGTGGCAGCATCATCACTCCCTCCTGGGCTGACCTCAGAGGGGGACTGGGGCCTTGGGCCTACTGCACCTTGGGTGGTGTCAACTTTCCTGCCCCATTGATGGTTTCAAGGTATTCTTAAAAACCCAAGAAAACCCACAGACCCCCACCTACCTGTCCCTGAGGTCCGTCACTTTGTTGGAATGGGTGGGCACCATGATCACAGTGGTTTGTGGTCTCAGCACTGTTGTGCCCAGGCCACAGGGAGTTGAGGTCGAGTTAAAGCACTTTGTAAAGTGAGAAGTTTAGTTACACGTTATCAATTGCTCTAAGCTGCTTTTTAGGTTCATTGTTTTTTAATATGTGATATGAAGCTTTATATGTGTCTGTGAACTTAATATTTCCTATCAGTGTATTGTTCATAGTATGGTAAATATATTAGATTTCATATCTGAAATTGAGCATTTATCTAGTAATAAGACCTAGGATTTTTACAGTTTTCAAATTAAGTACATATAGTATTTATAAGCAGAGAGTGATTATTGAAAGACATGTATACACTTAGATGTTTTAATTTTATGAAAGGAGCTAATTTTCCTAATGTGCTGGTGCACATATAACTGGAGTTTCACATTTCAGTGTCCTAAAGTGACATTGAGGGCGCTGTCATGCACTTACATAATCCGTGGCCACTTTTTCTAAGTGCCTATGCCTTGCAAAGTGAAGGAAACAATTCATCTGGTTTTATTCTTTCCCTTGGAACTCTGAAAGAAGTTGACATTCATGAAAAATGCAACAGAAGAGATTGAATATTATAAGTTTTTAAAATTAACTTTCTAAGAAACTGTCTTCTGATTCCTTAGATCAGTAGTGGCAATGGTGCTTTGTGACTTCTCAGACACTGCTGGGCCCCTGGCGCAAGCAGTGGTGGGCTGGGAATTAGGAGACAGACCACCTGCGACTCCTGATGACATGAGAGACTCAAGGGGTGTGTCCCATAGTCCAGGGTGATGGTTTGAGCCAACACTGTCACCGTCTGCATGTATGTCCATGTGATCAGCCGAAGGACTTGATGGCCTGGAACAGGGAAGTGGCCAAGGTCCCTCAGCCCAGGAGTGACCATCCAGCCTCAGCCTGCAGCAGAAATGCTACTGAGAATATATCTCATGTGGTGACTGGAACCTTCTCGGTTAGGACTGGGACTTCCCCTAAAACTCGGGGGTGGGGAGGAAGAGGTCAGTGGTTACCCAGGCCCAGCGCTCCAGGAGGCAGATTGGACCCGAAAGGGGTGTGCTAGCCGGAGCAGGCTCCAGACCACCGACCCCCAACCCCCGGAAGTGAACACTGACACATTTCTACTTGCTGTGGCTTTGCCAAAGACTTTTAATAGCATTTTTCAAAGTGCAAAGTAACTAGGTAAAAATTTTTATCAGTGACCAAATTAGAATGTATTTAATATAGTAGGAGTTTTAGGAACATTTTTAAATGTAAAACAAACTGATAGAAAAGTTTTATCAGTTATAAAGTTATCATGGCAGTCTGCAGCTAGTCCACTGCTAAAGATAACTATGGACTGGGTTTTAGTGAGTTTAGTTTGTTTTTAATTATAGTGATGATTTATTAGCTCAATACCTAAAAGTTACATATATTTTGTGCTACTGTTATCACTGTTTAAAATTATTTTTATTATTTATGCACTTGGTTCCCATTTCAAGCCTTGGGTCTTCATTGGGATAACAGGACAATGTTTATTAATGATATCTAGCCTAGACGTTTTCCAATTATAAACAATTAAGGATAAGTAAGCTTTAGGAGTAAGCTACTCTGGTCAGTTTTTTCTGTGGAATCTGCCTGGTCTCCAGGGCATGTCTCCAGGACATATTCTGGGGGTGGTGGCAGCTGGGAGGTGGAGGTGGAGGTGGCAGCGCCCACATTCAAGATCAGGACAGCTCTGAGGATACATGTGCTGTGGGAAGACCAAAGAACTGCCTGGGAGTGGAATTGCTGAGCTGTATGGGCACTGTCTGGGTTGTGGCTGGTAAAAGATGCTGGGTACTGCCCACCTGGGGTCCTTTCCCACTCTAGTTCTTGGCTCTAATCTTTTGAGGGCTGAGGCCTCTGGGACCGATCCCAGGTGACTGTGGTGGGTAGAAGGTCCCGGCCCCCCTTCCCTTGGCCTCAGAGGTTCAGCTGAATGAGCCTGGTGTCCCAGGTGAAGGTGGAGAACTGGGTGTAGGCACAGCCGCCATGCCCTGACGGGTTACACCCATTCTTGTTACCTGTTGTCTCCCCAGTGTTGAATCTTAGCAGTAATATGAAAGGCATCACGATGTTCATGTAACTGGTCAGATCTTTGTTTGGTGTGGACGCTTAATGCAGATTAAGTTATGAAAGCCCCCAATGTTTGTTTCGAGTATTTAGATAAGAATGTTATTTGAATGGAACTTTCTTAACCAAGAAGGTAGTATTTATAATGTATAATCATTTACTTGTAGTGAATTGTTTAAAGTTGTTAACACTTGTTTTTAAGTTTTTTTTACACTATAGCATTTATGCAATGGTTTACAGAACTCATGGAATTATTTTTATCAGTATGAGAATTAAAACTTTGAATCTTTATTTTTTGTCTGCATCTCTGGGCATAAACTAAGACTGGCCATCAGTCCCTGGGAGTGTCCACACGTGGGCTGAGGGAAGCCATGCCCCTCTACTGTAGTGTACTTGCCCAAGGGCCCCTGACTTGCAACGTGCTACCTCCGCCTCTGCCCTAAGCCTGGGTCTCTGAGGCTCCGGATCACAGGAAGGTCCCATGTAGTCCTGGATCAGCTCCCAGCTGCTCAGGGGATCTGTCTGTGGGTGTCTTGTGGCCCAAGCGCTCAGAGCTGGAGGTTTCTGCCAGAACACCGGTGGTGTGTCAGGCCCTGGCCCCACACAGGGGGAGCCAGGAGGAGGTGGCAGGGTGGGCTTGGTGCCTCACCCAGGTCTGACTTACCTGGGGGCTTTGTGTGCGGAATGCCGTGCTGGGTGAGCAGATTTTTAAGCCTCTTTATCTCCTTCCACAGTTCTTTATGTGCCTAAGACAGGGAAAAGTCAGCCACTTGGTGGGAGGCTGTCATGTCCAGGGACCCCTCCCCCCAAGTTCTGTACCTTTTTACAGTTTTCCAGGGTCTCAAGCCCCAGGCCCGTAGGACCCCCTTCCTGCTGCGTGGGTTCACTTTCTCCTGGGGTCTTTAAATAGCCAGCATCCTCAAAAAGTCCCCTCAGCAGCTTCTCATAGCCCTGAAGGCATAGGAAGCAGATGGAGCACACAGGATACCACTGGGCCAGCTGGGGTGCCCATCTGACCTTGTGCTCACCTGGGGCGTGATCAGCTCATCAGCCAGGTCCTGCTCCACCTGGTCCCACCGCTGCTGCAGGTCCTCCGGCAGGGCAGGGTACACTAAGGACCCAAGACAGGATCAGCCAAACCCTAGCACCCCCACCGAGCCAACACCCAGCATCCTACCTAACAAAGAGTGAGGATGGCAGACGAGGGGGGTCTCAAATGTCAATGAGTAGATGCAAGTGCTCGGCTCCGACACGTGGGCTAGCCGGTTGCTTTTTCCGCAGGTAAGCTCCACCTGGGGAGGGGACCTTTGTGGGTGGACTGGGGGAGCCCAGGCCCCTCTGCCCAGCACCTGTCCTCACAGCCCCACCTTGCTTTGCCGACTCTGGGAGCGGCAGGAGTCACCGTCCCTCATCCACATGCCAGCAAAGGTGTTGTTGGTGATTTCCCACTCCTGCCAAATGCTGCAGGGAGCAGAGCGCGTGAGGCCAGGCACCAGTCACTGAGGCTCTGCCTGCCTGTCCCCTGGCTCACCCGAGAATGCCACTGTAGGCGTTCCAGCGGAAGGTCTGCTCATGCTGGGTGACGTTGTGGAACGGACAGAACTCGTACTTGTACCTGGGGGCACGGGTAGTATCAGGGCCCAGTCCCGCCCCACCCCACCTCACCCCACCCAGCCCACCTGCCCCACACTCACGTGGCCTCCACCAAGCTGAAGCACTTGCCAGCGAGTCTGAAGAGTCGCTCAGGCCCTAGGAGAGCAGAGTGTGGCAGGCTGAGTCCAGCACAAAGGCTGGGTTAGGCCAGAAGGTAAAACAGACCCCGAGCAAAATGGTGTGGGGAGGGGTGAAGTGGGGAAGGAAAGGCAAGCTGATTTAAACCTTAAAAATGAAGCACAAGAGCTTGAGTGATGTCAGCAAAATGCCAGACCCAGGAGCTCCTGGCTTGTTTCTTCGTGGAAACAACCATTGGAAACTGGCTGAGCTACCCTTGCAAGAACTGTTTTAACACTGGTTTCCAGCAGCCCAGTGAACACCCAGCAAGCAAAACGCCACCTGGAAACTGGCAGGCTGAGCCCTGTGATGTCTGCCTGTCCTGGTGGCAATGGGGAGGACTTCTGCCTCTTCACCTTGACCAGTCCTGTCTGGGGCTGCTCCCGAAAGCAGCAGTGACAGCAGGTGCCCAGAGGACACCTGGACACATGCAACAGACCACAGACACCCAGCTGGAGCTGGGATGGGGCTCCAGAGACACAGACACTCAAAGGCAGCCATGTACATACAGACCACAGGGAAAGGACGGTGCCACACAGGACCAGTCTGCAAAGGTAGGCAAATAGCCTGCTTTCCAGGATGGATTTTCAACTAGTCACCTAGCCTAAAAGAAACTGACAAAGCAACCGAGAACTGTACATCAGCTGAACTGTCCTCATAGATGAGGTTAAGACACTCTGAGTTTAAAATGGCTGGGAGTCCATTGCCACAGGCCCAGAAGAAAAGCAAGTGGGGCCTGCTTACGGAAATGCACACTGCCTAGGTGCTGGATAGGGAGAGATCTATTTCCATTGGCAGTGATATTTGGGCAAGTTTGTCAAGCTACAGGATTTAAAAGACAAATGCAGAAAAGCTAATTATAGTATCTATGCTAGGGGATACCTTATAAAAGTGTAGTCTGTGACAAACAGCTGTTGTGTATGGAGCTGAGTAGTTAATGTCAGTGACTGAAGTTGGTATAAATTTAAGATTTTACAACTTGGGCCACGCCTCTGGCTCAGTGAGTAGGGTGCATATACCGAGGATGGCGGGTTCAAACCCAGCCCTGGCCAAACTGCAACAAAAAAATAGCCAGGCGTTGTGGCGGGCACCTGTAGTCCCAGCTACTTGGGAGGCTGCTGCTGTGATGTCACAGCACTCTACTGAGAGCGACAAAGTGAGACCCTGTCTCTTAAAAAAAAAAAAAAAAAATTTTACAACTTTAGGATGTCATATGTAATTCCCCAAGGTAACCACAAAGAAAATGACAACAGAGGCTAGGCAACCATAGCACAGTGGTTACGTACACCAAGGCTGGCAGGTTCAAACCCAACCCAGACCAGCTAAATGACAGTGACAACCACAACAAAAAAACAGCTGGGTGTTGTGGCGGGTGCCTGTAGTCCCAGCTAGTGGGAGGCTGAGGCAAGAGAATTGCTTAAGCCCAGGAGTTTGAGGTTGCTGTGAGCTGTGACGCCATAGCACTCTACCAGGGGTGACATAGTGAGACTCTGCCTCAGAAAAACAAAGGACAACAGAATATATAAGAAAGGGAATCAAAACACGTCATGACAACTGAGAGCGGCAACAAGGAAATGAGAGGAAGCCTCAAGACATACACTTTAGCCATTTCCATGTTTTCTCTTTAACTCCATTCAAAAGGCACAGAAAAGCCACTCCTGTGGCTCAAGGAGTAGGGGGCTGGCCCCATATACTGGAGGTGATGGGTTCAAACCCAGCCCCCAGCCAAAAACTGCAAAAAAAAAGAAAGAGAAACAAACCACACTGTCAGTTGCCCGTCAATATAAAGATGTGAGGTTGAAAAGAAGAGAAGGAAAAAGAGATTCTATGCAAACAACCAGAAGAAAGCTCGGGTGGTTGTACTACTATCACAGGAGACCAAAGAAGCAGATGACATGTTGACAAAAGGGTTAGTTCACTAAGATAAGACAATTATATGTGTACGAACATCAGAACTCCAAAATATATGAAGCCAACAGTGGCAAAATTGAAGGTACAAACAGTTACACTGTAATACCCGGAAACACGATGCCCTACTTTTAATAATGGGTATAAAAACCAGAGGGAAATTGAGGAAACAAGACTTGAGCAACATTATAACCCAGAAGAACCTAACAGACACACAATACTCCAACTAGCAGCAGAATACACATTATAATAAAAGGCCAATTTATACCACAGAACTAGTTTTTGTATGATTTTATCAAGTTTATAAAGTGTCTTTTCTGATCATAAAACGAAACCAGACATTAGTAGCAGAAGGGAAACTAGAAAATTCACAAATATGTGCAAATTAACATGTTCTTAAGCAGTGAAGTAAAAGAGACACCCTGGGATGTGCCAAGACTTACGGGGAGCAGAGCAATGGTAAGAGAAAGGCTGACAGCCACATGCCTGGATTCGTCATCTAACTTGGTAACCCTTAAGGAACTTAGGGAAAGCAAACCAGACCCCAAAGGACTAGACTTGAGCAACACTGTAACCCAGAAGAACCTAACAGATACACAACACTCCAACCAACAGCAGCAGAATACACATTACAATAGAAGAAATAAAGGTTAGAGCAGAGGTAAACAAAATAATAATTATAAAACAAGAGAAAAAAATAAACCTCCAGAAGTTGGTTCCTTCAAAAGATCAACAAAACTGGGAAAGCTTTAGCCAGACTGACCAGGAAAGAAAGACTCAAAGACTGTACTTAAGAAGTGACAGGGGAGGCTAGTGGCTCATGCCTGTGGCACTCTGGGAGGCCGAGGTGGGTGCAGTGCCTGAGCTCAGGAGTTCAAGACCAGCCTGAGTAAGGGGGAGAGACATTCTGGTGCGCGCCTGGAGTCCCAGATACTTGGGAGGCTGAGGCAAGAGAATCACTTGAGCCCAAGAGTTTGAGGTTGCTGTGAGCTGTGATGCCACAGCGCTCTCTCTACCCAGGACAACAGAAACTCTCTCTCAAAAAAAATTTAAATTGCAAGTGCTGCTGTGGAGCAAAGCGACGCGCAGGGCTCCGCCCCGGGCGGGCCTGACCCGCGGCGCTAGGGGACCAGCGCGTCCTGCAGAGCTTGCTCCGCCTGGAGGAGCGCTGCGTGCGTGCAGAGATCAAGCCGCACATGCAGAAGGTGCTGGAGGTGTGCGAGGAGCAGCGCAGTGCGGAGGAAGTCTTCCCCCTGGCCATGAACTACTTGGATCGCTACCTGTCCTGCGTCCCCCCACCCCCCAAAGGCGCAGTTGCGGCTCTTGGGTACGGGCAACGTGCTGCGCGCTGCGCGAGGCCACATCCCTGACCATGCAAAAACTCTGCTTCGACACCGACCAAGCTGTCTCTCCCCGCCAGTTGCGGGACTGGGAGGTGCTGGTCCTTCGGAAACTCAAGTGGGACCTGGCTGCTGTGATTGCTCATGATTTCCTAGCCCTGATTCTGCACCGACTCTTTCTGCCCAGTGATCGACAGGCCTTGTTGAAAAAGCATACCCAGACCTTCCTGGCCCTCTGTGCTACAGATTACACCTTTGCCATGTACCCACCGTCCATGATCACAATGGGCAGCATTGGGGCTGCAGTGCAAGGCCTCGGTGCCTGTTCCACCTCTGGGGACAAGCTCACGGAGCTGCTGGCAGGGATCACAGGCACTGAAGTGGATTGCCTGCGGGCCTGTCAAGAGCAGATTGAAGCTACGCTCAGGAAGAGCCCTAGGGAAGCTGCCCAGACCAGCTCCAGCCCAGTGCCCAAAGCCCCCAGGGGCTCCAGCAGCCAGGGGCCCACCTACACCAGCACTCCCACAGATGTCACAGCCATCCACCTGTAGCCCTGGAGAGGCCCCCTCCAGTGGCCAGCCACCAAGCAGAGAAGGGGTCACTGCCACCCACCTACCTGCCTCCAGGAACAAACTATACCACATCTGAAGCCTGAGTGGGTTCCTATTTCTCCCCCATAAAGCCCAAGGGGGTCAGGTCCTACTTATCCCTGCGTGTGCACTAAGGGGCCTGGCCAGCTATGATTGTATTTGCGAGGCTAGTTAGCTCCTCTTCCTCCTCCTCCTTGCATCTGTCCAGCTCAGCTCCTTCCCTGACTCTAGCTGGGAGTGGGCTAGTCTGGTCAGACACTGGAACAGGTGAAATATATGCACCAGCATTCCCCTAGAGGCTTCCTTCCCCTAGGGCTCTCATGTTCTCAATTGCCAAAATGCCCCAGTGCCTTGTAAAGGTGTTGTCCCTTCTAGGGTTATTGTATTGGATTGGGGTCCTTCCAAAGATGAAATTTCAGGCACGACTGATAAGACACGTGAGGGGAAACAGTCTAGATGGCTCCTCTCAGCACACTTTGGAAGCCCCGGTTAATCCTTGCTCACAGCTGCTCCTAGAGGGAGGGGCCTAGGTCTGGGCCAGAGGGGCAAAAACCTATGGTATTCCTCCTTGCTTTGCTTTCTGCTCAGTTTCTCCCAGGTGATTGAGGGGCTCAGTGCTGAAGATGTTATTTTAATTTATTAATTGCTTTGAGTACAACTGTAAGAGGGTGTAGTGGGGCCTGTCTATCCCACAAGTGGTGGTAACCCTGGTGGTTGCTGTTTCCCTCCCCTCTGCAAATGGCTAAAGAATTTTTGTGGCCAAGGAGCTGCTACAGCCTGGAATAGGGTCATGCCCTCCTCTCCCTTTGGCCCTCTGCTCCATCCTTGGGCAGGATGATGATGCAGGGATGCCCTAGAGTTGGCTACGCCCAGCTGGAGAGGGAGGCAAGTCCTGTTGACGGTCTTTCCTAAGGCCACAAGGTTTAGGCTGGTGGCCCAGGACCATCATGCTGCCTTAATAAAGAGTATGGAATAAAAAAAAGAAAAAGAAAAAGAAAGTGCTGCTGTAGATTTAGTACTCCCAATGAAAGCCCTGCCATCATGACAATCCTTGAATGTTCTCTTTAGGAAATGACACACCTGGCTGGGCGCCTGTGGCTCAACAGATTGGGGAGCCAGCCACGTACACCTGAGCTGGCGGGTTTGAATCCAGCCCAGGCCCATCAAACAACAAAGACAGCTGCAACCAAAAAAAAAAGATGACACACTTTGGGCTCAGTGCCCATAGCTCAGTAAGTAGGGTGCCAACCACATACACTGAAGCTGGCAGGGTCAAGCCCGGCCCCAGCCTGCTGAACAACAATGATAACTGCAATCAAAAAATAGCCGGGCAGGGCGGCGTCAGTGGCTCATCGAGTAGGGCACCGGCCCCATAAACTGAAGGTGGCGGGTTCAAACCCAGCCTCAACTAAACTGCAAAACAGAAAAATAGCCGGGCGTTGTGGCGGGCGCCTGTAGTCCCAGCTACTCAGGAGGCTGAGGCAAGAGAATCACCTAAGCCCAGGAGTTGGAGGTTGCTGTGAGCTGTGTGACACCACAGCACTCTACCGAGGGCGATAAAGTGAGACTGTCTCTACAAAAAAAAAAAAAAAAAATAGCCGGGTGTTGTGGCGGGCGCCTGTAGTCCCAAATACAGAAAAAGAAAAAAAAGAAAATGACACACTGGGACTCTGGGAGGCCAAGGCAGGTAGATTGCCTGAGCCAGAACGAAGACCTCATCTCTAAAAATAGCCGGGTGTTGTGGCCTGCACCTGTAGTCCCTACTCAAGAGCCTGAGGCAAGAGACTCACTTGAGCCCAAGAGTTTGAGGTTGCTGTGAGGTGTTGACACCAAGGCACTCTACCGAGGGTGACAAAGTAAGACTCTGTCTCAAAAAAAGAAAAAGAAAAAGGCACACTTGTCACTGCAGCTTCAGCATCGCTTGTCTTTTGTGTTTGGCTCTCGGTTTCCTGGCTTTTCTTCCTGCAATCTGTTCTCACCCCTTTGCTGTACTGTGTACTGATTTGGTGAGACAAATTTTTGCTGCACCATATATGAGTTCTAAGTTTCATTACTGTGATAAAAAAGTGCTTTATGCTAGGCTTTTCTCAAAAACAAACCAAAAATCCCCCATAAGAGTCACCGTCACAAAAAACTAAAAAAAGGAGGGAGGCTGTTTCAGATTAAAAGACTAGTGAGACACTATTAACCAACTGCACGTGTATAGCTTGATAGGCCTTGGTAGGGAAATGAGGGTGAAGGTAATGGTAAAAGGCTTTCTTGACACTCTGGGGAAATTAGGATATGCGCTGGTTATACTGTAGAATTACTGCTAATTTTTGAAGAATGGAAGAATTTAGGAGTCGTGGTATCTGTAATCTACTTTAAAATGACTCAGAAAATAAAAATTCACTTTTTAAAAACTCTAAAACCAAAAGAAAGATGATAAAGTATATGTGGCAAAATGTTAATCGCTGTGCTGAGGAGGAGAGTAAACTGGTCCTCTCCATCTTATTCTTGCTATTTTCTGCTTCATATTTTTTTCTATTTTTTTTTTCTTTTTAGACAGAGTCTCATTCTGTCACCCAGGCTAGAGTGCCATGGTGTCAGTCTAGCTGGCAGCAACCTCAAACTCTTGGGCTCAAGCCATGCTCCTACCTCAGCCTCCCCAGTAGCTGGGACTACATGCATGCACCACCACACTCACTAATTATTCTATTAGTATCAGATGGAGTCTCACTCTTCCTCAGGCTGGTTTCAAACTTCTGACCCCAAGCAATCCTTCCACCTTGGCCTCCCATAGTGCTAGGATTATAGGCAGGAGCCCAGCAGTCTACCTCATACTTTTCATGACAAAAACTTTAAATACATTTGTTCATAGTCCACATAACAACCTACAAACATGGCGCTGCATTATCTGGTCCCCCTTATCTCCAACCTCACTTTCCAGCCCATCTCAATACCCTCTGGCCCTGGCATCCCTGCTCAGGGCTTTTGGCCACTCCCTTTGCAGAACCATTCACCCCAGACATCCATAGTGTTTACTCCCTTTCCTCTTTTTTTTTTTTTTTTTTTTTTATTAAGACAGAGCCTCAAGCCATCACCCTGGATAGAGTGCCGTGGCATCACAGCTCATAGCAACCTCCAATTCCTGGGCTCAAGCGAGTCTCTTGCCTCCGCCTCCCAAGTAGCTGGGACTACAGGGGCCCGCCACAACGCCCGGCCATTTTTTTGGTTGCAGCTGTCATTGTTGTTTGGCAGGTCCCGGGCTGGATTCGAACCTGCCAGCTCAGGTGTACGTGGCTGGCGCCTTAGCCCGTTGAGCCACAGGCGCCGAGCCCTCCCTTTCCTCTTTAAGCTTTTTTTTTTAATTACGTTTATTATTTATTTATTTATTCATTTTTGTTGTTGTTGCAGTTTGGGCAGGGCTGGGTTTGAACTCACCACCCTTGGTATATGGGACCAGCAAAACAACACACACACCCTTCTCTACTTCACCTACCCACACAGCATTTTTCATCAGTGAGCATTCTACATATCATAACTCCTTTGTTCATAGCCTATTCCTCGATTCCCTACCACTTAGCTCTATGAGAACAAGAACTGGATTGTTCACTTGCAACCCCAGTACAGCGTCCCTATCACATATAGGGAATCGTCAAAAAAAATTCGTGGATCTTTTTTATGTTTAATATTCATTCAGTGTTCAGACTGAACACACTCTATGATCCGCAGCTTCACTTCTGGGATCTTGCCTTGGGAAGCCACTCGCGCAGGGAAGAGTGAGGAGCCTGCAAAGGGAAGATGTTCTCCACAACGCGACTACTTCTGGCCCCAAAATGTAAACAACCTAAGTACAGTAGGCGCCAAAAGAGGAATGCACAGCTGTCCAATGGAAGACCAAGCACCAAGCGAACAGAACGAAGACCTACATCTACCTCCATGAAGTTCAAGACGTACACGAAGGGACAAGTTAGCAAAATGGTCATCTCAGTGTTTCTACACGTTTCTTACTTGAATACAAAAAGACAATGACCAAACTATTAACAGCGATATCCTTTATAAAAGGGAATAAAGGAGTAAGCCTTGAGATACTATTTCAACTCGGTACAGGGTCCTTGTGGTATATTCTCGTGCACTTACCCACCCGTTTAGGAGGCTGATAAAAACCAACGCGCACGGTTTCAAGCTCCCTCATCCAAGGCCGCCCTTCCCTTCCAACCAGAGGCCCCAGTCGGCGCCCAGGCCACCTCCCAGGTCTTGCCGCGGCCCCGCGCCCGCCGCCAGGGCTCTGCACTCACCAGACAAGGGTGAAGGCTCCCTCTTGGGCTGCAGGCGACTTGTCTGGGGCAAGAACATGTTGTTCACCCTACAGGAAGCGGCAGGGTCAGGGAGGAACGGGTTTGGGCTGTCCACGGCCCAAGCCACCCCGCGAGGCCGCTCACCCGAAAGTGTTGGGCTCCTCCACCACCTTCATCTTGGCTGCACCTGCGGGCGCGGGCCCTGAGGGGAGGGAGAGGGTTAAGAGGTGGCCTGCGGGGCGCGGGGCGCAGGGTGGGGGCGCGGAGAGCGCGCGGGGTTACTGACCGCGCGCTGCGAGAAAGAACAGCAGGAGAAGCGCCGTAGCCGCCGCCATAGCGCTACGGCGGTCACGTGAGCGTCGGTCCGGTCACGTGGCGGTGGGAACCGGAAGTGGTTCCCGGTGCACGCGCAGAGACCCCTCCCCCTCCCCCGGCTCGGCGGGCAACTAGGAGTCGCGAAACGGAGCGTCTAGGGTCTGAGGTTCCCTGCTGCCAGTCATGGGCCGCAGGAGGGCAATGCGCGGGTCTGGAGGGGAAAGCGGCCGCTCTCGGCACCTCCCAGGCCGCTCCCTGGAGGCTTTTGCCGAGGAGGTTGGCGCCGCGCTGCGCGGTGAGCGGGGCGGCGGGGAGCGAGCGGGCCGCCGGGCTGGAGCCGCCCGCGGAGCCCGCGCTGAGTCGCTGCCCTTCTCTCTCCCGGCATAGCATCCGTGGAGCCAGAGGCGGCCGAGGGCGGGGACGACCCAGGCCCGGCAGCGCTGCCCTGTGCGCTGGCCATGTGGGAGCTGGGCCACTGCGATCCCCGGCGCTGCACGGGTCGCAAGCTGGCCCGCCTGGGGCTGGTGCGCTGCCTCCGCCTGGGCCACAGGTTTGGCGGCCTGGTCCTCAGCCCGATGGGCGCCCAGTACGTGTCCCCGGCAGACAGGTATGCGTGGGAGCCCTGGGGTTTGGGGAGCGGCAGGGGCCTTCCCTATCTGCTCTTAATAAGCCTCCCCCTTTTTCAGGGCTCACTTATTTGTACTTGTGTATTTTACACACGCACCCTCTACGTGGGCAGAGAATGTGTCTGTCTAGTTTGCTCTCATTGAGCGTGGGGTGTAGGAGGGCCCAGGATGAACGTTTGAAACATTTGTTGAATAAATGATCATGCTCTAGGTACCCCAAGCAGCTGCCCTTAGGGGTCTTTGGAGATAGAGAATGATGTCCTTGTGTCCCTAGTGAGGCTAGTCTGCAGGGACATATAAACTATGCACTGTTCCTAACAGACAGCTAGTGGCACAGTCTGGGGTTGCTGTCATCGACTGCTCCTGGGCCCGGTTGGATGAGACACCATTTGGGAAGATGCGTGGGAGCCATTCTCGGCTGCTACCCTACTTGGTGGCTGCCAACCCAGTGAACTATGGTCGGCCCTGCAAACTTTCCTGTGTGGAAGCTTTTGCTGCCACCTTCTGCATAGTAGGTGAGTTTTAGGGCCTGACACCAGTCTGACTTGAAGTCCTTTTGCACTCCAGCCATTGTGCTTTCTGTGGGAAGATCCCAGGAGAACATGAGGGGTTTATAGCCGGCTGGTCAGGACAGACCAGAGTTTCAGTGCCAGGTCCCACTTAAAGCTTTTGCCATGTGTAGTTGAGGGGGAGGCAAAATGGAGAAGCTGCCCCATGAAGGATGGTGGGTGGGTTGTCCTCCTCACAGGCAGCACTGCTCTAATGACCCTCCTCAAGTCATTCTCAGAATCTGGGCTCCAAAAAGGTCTGGGTTGACTCTGCACCTGTGACTGAGCAGGTAGGGCTCTGGCCACATGCAGTGGGGCTTGCAGGTTTGAAACCGGCTTGGGCCTACCCAATGACAATGATAACTATAACAGAAAAAATAGCTGGGTGTTGTGGTGGGTGCCTGTAGTCCAAGCTACTTGGGAGGCTGAGGCAAGAGAATTACTTGAGCCCAAGAGTTTGAGGTTGCCATGAGCACTTTATCAAGGGTGACATAGCAAGATTCTGTCTCAAAAAAGAAAATAAATAAATAAAAATAATAAAATAAAAATAAGTAAAGAGGTCCAGGTAGAGACCCAGGAGTCATGGGGGCAGCCTCAGTGGGGATATTTGTGTGTCTTGGCAAAGGGGAGGGGATTGTAGTAAGAGATGGAGGCTGGGCACTGGTGGGACCATCAAGGCTATAGACTGGTGGGACCCTGCACCTACCTGGGACAGTACCACCCAGCAACCAGGGGGATCAGGGTGCACTGGAAGGGATTGTCAGCATCTCAGAGTTTCCCATTTCTTGCACCTTCAGGCTTTTCAGACCTTGCCGTCATTTTGCTGCGGAAATTTAAGTGGGGCAAGGGATTTTTGGACCTGAATCGCCATCTCTTGGACAAGTATGCAGCCTGCAGTGGCCCAGAGGAGGTGCTGCAAGCAGAGCAGGAGTTCTTGGCCAGTGCCAAGGAGAGCTCCGAGGAGGAGGAGATAGGTGAGGCCTGGCACGATGGGACCTGAGACCCGACCCTCAGGCCTGGCATGATAGGGCCTGAGACCCAACCCTTGGGCCTGCCACTTTCTTTTGAAAAGCTTAGGGTTTGGGGCTTTGGTTGTGCTCTGCACTCACTTAACAGTCATTTTTCTGTCTTGGTTCAGACCCCTTTGACGTGGATTCAGGACGAGAGTTTGCAAATCCCAACAGGCCTGTGGCCAGCAACCGGTATGTCCTGGGGTTTCCCAGTTTTGTAATCACTCAGATGCAGGGCTCTTCTCAACCTTGTCCTTCTTCCTGCATGGGCATGGGTGGTTTTCTTACTAAAAAATAGGAAGTGGATGTCCTTCTGGAAAGTATATAAGGAATAAGAGGAATTTGTCCTCAGCTTAAGGGGAGTTGAAGGCACTAGAGAGGTAGCCTCAGGCTGGCCAGGGATGACATCCCTGGAGAACATATTTCTCCTTTCCAGGATGCCCCCAGACACTGATAACAGTGATGAGCCTGAGGAACAAGGGTCTGACGCTGAGAAAGAAGGAGACAGCAGCAGCCGCTCTGAAGAGGAGGAGACTCTGGAACAAGGGGCTGAGGCAAGGGGCCCAACCAAGATTTGGAAAGGAATCAAGAAACGACAGAGAGACTGAAGGTTTCAGGTGTGTGTATTTCAGAGACTGAATGACGAGGCGATCTAGAGACAACGAAACACAGACAAGTCTGGCCGTTTTGGCCCTGTGGAGAACTGAACTCTGCAGCTTCTTGCCCAGTGCTGCTGACAGCCTTGCTCTGAGTCCTGCCTCGGAGCTCTGGCAATGAAGCTATAGGCCAGGAAGGAGCCCCACTGTGAGTCTGTTTCTTTGCACTGAGCCTGGGGGAGGGTTGAAAGGGACTCTTGGCCTCTAGTGAGGCAGGTCCTGGCTAGAAGGGTCTGGGCCATGGAGTAAGACCTGTGTGGTCACGTACATGTATGTGGAAAGATAGCTAGAGTGTCTTACATGGACCACTAGCCTTGGCTGACATACTAGGCCTCATACAATGATCCCATAGGAACCTCTCCCAGTCCTAGAAGCCAGGTGGGGAGTAGAGGCTGATAGTACTTAGCAAACCTCTTCATATTCATTCTTGAGTGGAGGATTCCAGAGCCATGAACACAGCATGCTCTCACCTCTGCCCTGCAACCTGGGTCCCAGGACCACCTTCTTTCCAAAGCTTGGGCTGCTCAAACCCAACCCTAGGCCTTCCTCCCCTGTCGGCCTCTGGAGACCTTGCCCTCCCCAGGAGAGACAAAGATGGGCTCTTAGCTGAGGCTCTCTTGGCATTTGGGTAGGGTCCGGTCTCTGCTGGGGGTTGTCTGACTGACAGCAAGATGCTGAGCAGTGCCCCAGCCTCTATTCACTGCACCCATAGCCCCCATCCCCCTGCACTCTCCAGTGGTAAAGATGTCATTGTTGGGTGTCCCCTGGGGAGCAAAGCCACCAAGATCAGGTGCCTGCCTACTCACCTACCTGCGGGCTGTAGAGCCCCAGGTAGTGGGTGGAGAAGCCCACCTGTAGCCAGGCCCACTATAGTCTGATCTGTGTCCAGGGGGACAGCTTCTGGCCAGGTCCTGCTGATCTGGCTGCCCAGATTCGGGGGCTGGGGTGCAAGGAGTTCACAGCACACACCAAAGACACGCAGCTAGGGCAGACAGAAGCCAAGGTTCCAGCCATAGTGCACACATCACACAGCAGGGAGGGATGCCATGGGCCCTGGCTGCACAAAGCTGGCCATGGGTGAGCAGGAGGATACCACAGGGCATTCAGGGCAGGGCCGAGGCTGGCAGCCAGCAGATGGGGGTTAGGGGTCCGCCTCCATGCACTTCTCCAGCTCCTTGAGTTTCTTCACAAACTCCTGTGCCTCTTTGTTGCTGCGTCCTTCCAGCATCCTCAGCGCTGACCTCACTGCAGGTGGCGGACAGGTGTGTGGGATCTGGTATTAGGCCTGGGTGCCCCTCAGCCCCCACCACTTGCTAGATCAGTGGTTCTCAACCTTCCTATTTTCATTTGTATGTTCATTGTTAAAAAGGGGTGGCAACCCATGGGTGAGAACCGCTGGCCTAGATATTCACTCACCTTGGGCTCGGGGCCGGCACAGGTGCAGGGTGACAGGCTGCAGAGCCCTCGAGGCCCCTCCCACCTGGGGCCGTGCAATTCCACTGATGCCACCCAGGCTGAGGGCTGCCTCCCCTGCAAAGTCGTTGGTGGACAGCCAATCATGGTCCATGACTGTGAACAGCACACAGGCCCCACGGCGGCGGCATGCCTCTGCGGGCACAGAGCTGCAGACAGAGGTCCATCACCTGAGGCCTCCTCGGGGAACATGGGGCCAGGGCTCAGGCAGTGCAGGGCACTCACAAGTGGAAGAGTTCATCATAGACGGGGTGTAGTGTCCGGGCCTTGACCTGGGTCCTCTGGCTGCGGATCAGCGGGAAGTGGTGTGGTGGGCCCAGTTCCACAATCACAAAGGGGTCACTCAGACCTGGTGGGGCACAGCCATGAGCTGGCCTGCCCTGCCCTCTGCACCCACCCCACTACCACTGCACCTCACCATTGGAATCCAAGGGGAGCAGGTCAGCTGCGTGCAGCACCTCCACCACCAGCCGCTGTTCAGCTACCTCGTAATGGCAGCGGACACTCAAGCGGCCAAACCGCTTCTGTTCCAGGGGCCGCTGTGGAAAGGCCAGTGAGCAGGACTGGGGTTCCCAGGGCAGGGCATGTATGTGCAGCAGCCTCTACCTGTTTGAGCTTGTCCAGGTAAAACTGCTCGATGCACTCCCGGGCAGAGCACCTGTGCAGCCGCAGCTCCTCCTCCAGCCTCTGCAAGGGTATTGGAAGGGGATGACCTTACTTACTCCTCGTGGCCGCCGGGGAGCCATTTCATGCTCCAGGCCATGGCTAGTGCAGCAGTGATTTGAACTCAGGTCCCTCAAGTTCACGCTCCAAGAAGAGTCTGGCCTCACCTTGTAGCTGCCGTCCCTCAGGCTCTCAAGGGCCAGACCTTGGCCCTCCGCATGGAAAAAACTGACCAGGGCCTGAAGCAGGAAAAGGAGAGACTGCAGAGAGCTTGGTTGTACAGGGGGACAGTGGGGCTGGGACGGGGACAGGTGGGACTCCAAGCAGCACCAAGGCAGAACCACTTCTCACACCAGGCATCAGAAGCTCCCAGTGCCCGAGGCTGGACAACTGGGCCCTGCTGGGAGAAAGTACTATAGTAGCTGCCCCCCAGCTCCCAGCATAGGTGTCTGGCTGTGCAGCGAGGGCCACAAGGACTGTCAGAAGGGCTAGTGGCAAAGGTACCGCCACATGGCCTCACCTGCAGTGTGAAGTGGAAGCGGCCATAGAAGTCAGCAGAGACATCGTGGTTTGTGCCCAGTGCCTGCAGGATGGCCTGCAGGAGGAGCTCCCAGAGGGCCTCTAGAACCCTGCAGGACACAGCATCAGGGACCTGTGGCCACCTGCCCCTCTGCCCACGTGGCCACCCACACAGCCACACCTGCTGAAGTTCTCCTTCACCAACGAGGCGCTCAGTAGGGCCAGCTTCTCGTCCAGGTACTTCATGAGTGGGGCTACAGCCTGTGGACAGGGGTCCTCAGGGATGGCCTGGCCCTGGGACCCCTCTTGCCCTTATCCACACACCTCCCCCACTCTGCCCTGGGCCTGGCAGTCACCTCCTCATTCTGAATGGAGTCGGGAGAGAGGCTGATGTGCTGCATGTACTTCCGGATGTCACCCACCATCTGAAGGAAGGGGGCACTCAGCATGAACAGGGGTAACAGGCATGGCCCCCACACCCAGGCCCTGCCCTGTCTGCCCACCTTGGAGGTTAGGTGTGCTGTCACTGTACGGGCCTCCCGCTGCAGGTCCTCATCCAGCACCTGTGTACAGCTGAGCAGGGGCCGGGGCAGCACCCCCTCTGGCCACACCAGGCCTTTCAGGGCCTGCCCCGCAGCCTTGCGCACAAGCTCCACATTGTTGAGGACCACGCAGAACTAGGGAAAGTGTGAGCGGAGGTTGATTGGCCTGGGACCCAGGGTGGGGCAAGCCTGCCCAGTCTCCTTCCTGCCTACCCCCCTGCCAGGACTTACCGGCTCACTGACTGTCTCACCAGCCGCCCTGTGCTGAGTATCTGCTTTCTTCCGAAGCAGCTCCGTGTAAAAAAGGACAGCCTCACACATATCCTGGGGTGGGAAAGGAGCTGGGGAGCTGTTGACCCCCTCTGCTGGGCCTGCTACCCTTACCCCAAAACCACCTGGCCTGTTCTCACCCCTCAGCACCCACACACCTGGCTAAGCTGGCTGCCCAGCACCTGGGCCTGGGCCAGGTCAGGCCATGCCAGGCGGACCCAGAGCTCCTGGATGTGGCTGAAGCAGAGGCTAGCAGTGGCCGCAGAGCTACTGTGCTTGGAGGCTGTGTCTGTGGGCTCCAGCTGGGAAAGCAGGAGGCCTAGGTTTCTGGGAGGCCTGTGTTGCTGGGAGGCCCAGACGTGCCCCAGTGTCCTCAGGCTTCGGGACTCACTGTGTCCACGTCCACAGCCCCCTGAAGCCGCCACTTGGTCTGGTCCCGCAGCACCTGCAGCCAGAGCTTCACGGCGGGCAAGAACGGAGTGTGGATGCCGGCCAGGGCCAGGGAGCGGCTGTCCCTGTGGTGGGAGGTTGGTCAAAGCTTGTCCTTGACTCAGAAACCTAAAACTTGCCTGCTGCAGCTCACAGCCCAGGGACCACCCAGAAGCACCTCCCTCACAGGGCCATGGTGCTGGTCCCAGAGCCTATCTACAGGGTCGTGGCAGCAGGGGGGGAGGGCAGGGTCCACCCACCGACCAGGGATGCTGCTCCAGAACCGCTGAATGTCTGCCAGAGTCAAGTAGAGCTCAAAGATCCCCGAGGCTACCTCGAGGGTCATTTTGGGGCTCAGCTCCTCTGTCAGGACCCATGCCTCCTCAGCCACCTTCCCAGAAGAACAGAGTCAGACAAGGAAACCCAGGCCCCTCTCAGCCAGGGGCCCTCCTGCCACTGCCCAGGACACCCAGCAGGCCCTGGGGTCGTGCCTAGGGACTCTCCTCACCAGATGTTCCAGCTGCCGGAATGTCAGGGTGAAGAAGTCCACCTTGAGGATGCTGTGAAGGACACATCTCAGCCACTCTTCCTGCCAGCAGGCCCTGCTGGTCCCCACCTGCCCCTGCACCCCAGCACCCAGGCCCACCTGTGGAACAGGCTGGCATAGATGCTGAAGCAGGACTGCAGGTCACTGTAGACAGCATCGGCTAGTTCGATGAGCCCAGGCAGGCGCTGGGGCCCAGGCTGCAAGGAAGCCCTGCTTGTACTGACTTCTCAGCCCACCTTCACCCAACAAAGCCAAGCCCCCCTCCCCAGCCACACCTGCTCTCGAGGACTCTTGGTGTTCAGGATTCTGTTATACCACTCACGGTTGCCTCTCTGCAACAGAAGCCACCAAGGCAGCATAGTGGGTCACAGGGAGGATGGAGAGTTGTGACAGGTCTGGGTCTAGCCCCACAGGGGAGGGGAGCACAGGGCCCAAGAGACTGGCCCAGACTGGGCCTCCAAACACACCTTTAAGGCAGCAGCAATGTCCATGTTCAGTTCTGTCTCAAAGGGACAGATCTCGAAGGAGGGTTGGAAGAGTTGGAGCTTGCTGAGACACCTGGGCAGAGGCAGCCTATTGACCGGGAGTCCGCCCTGCCAGCCCTGCCCCACCCCTACACAGCAGTTGCACCCACTTCAGCAGCAGCTCCAGCCGGCAGACTGCCCTGCTGTTGGTGGCAGGGAAGTAGTCTCGGAGCTGGCGCAGCAGCTGCAGCCCAAACTCAGAGAAGGCGGAAAAGCTGTCAGCCAGGCTCTCCTCCTGGGGGGACAGGGTCCTTCAGAGCTGAAGACACCAGTGCCAGCAGCCCTGCTAGGCCACTGATGCTGAGACACACTCTTCCCTCCTTGACCCTCCCCACTGTGGGGCCATCCAAGTCCACCCAGCTGTGCCCAGAGGAATACCCTCTCACTTTGAGCTTCCACAACTCCCTCAAACCCCTCACTGCAAAGATAAACCCTGGGGCCTTTGCACCTGCTGTCCCCTCTCTGTCCTGCAAGTGCCCACCCCTCCTGTTGCTCAGGCCATCGCCACCTTGGTAACATTCCCCATAGCCCCGTCTGAAGGCTACATCTCCCATCTCCTTACTGCAAATCGCTTGCTCTCCCATATCAGTTTGTCGGTTTGCCCACTAGTTCTCAGCCTCATAAGGGTGGGTTTCTCGCTGAGCTCCTGTGCCCAGGCACAGCCCACAGCACTCCCTGCGTTAACACCTACTAAGCCAATGGCTGAGCCCACCTGCTCCTGGGGCAACGAGGCCGCCTCCTCCCAGTGCACCTGCATATCCTCCAGCAGCCCCAGCAGGTAGCCGTAATCTAGTGTGCAGCTCTGATGGTGGCGGCTGCAGACCTCCCAGTGTCTACCAGGGCACGACCCTTGGTTAGGCTGCGCCCCGCCCCTGCCTACCCCCTCAAGTCCCGCCCACCACCCTGCCACACCCCTCACAGCAAGGGTCTCACGCCACACCCACTCATGGCACTGTCTCTTTCCTGCCCCATCCTCGCTCACAGCATCCCCGCCCCCACACGCCCCGCCCCAAACCGCCTCGCCCCTCCTTCCTCCCTGCTAGCTCACAGCACCGCCAACTGCAAGGGCGATAGGTTGCTCTGGGCTCCATGCAGGCAGAGGATGGTGGCCGCGGGCGAGCTGAGCTCACCGTGCCAGCTGCTCGAGTTGGGCTAGGGGAAGAGGCTTGGTGTGGGTGGAAGGGAGGGAGCCGCCCAGCCCTGCTTCGGGATCCCGAGGGCGCCAGCTACCTCCTCCGCTCGGTGCTCGAACCGCAGCAGCCGGCTGAGCAGCAGTAAGTAGGACAGGAAGCCCGATCGTCCCCGCTGGCTCATGGCTGTATCCCTCTGGAACGCAGAGCCCGCGGTCACCAGTGCTGCCCAGGACCAGCAGGGGTGCAGGGTGAGCGCCAGCGCCCCTCACCTGTGTGGTGATGAGCTTGAGGACGAGGTTGCAGTCTCCCTGCACGCGGGAGGCGCTGGAGCGCGGTTCCAGCTTGAACCAGCGGTCGACACCGGCCACAGGCACCTCCTGGGAAGGAGAGGGTCAGACCCGAGAGGCCGCGCCCCCTTCTTCCTCCCACGCCAGGACAGCCAGGGCCTCATTCTCCCTTCTCGTGTGCACAGTGAAGGCGCAGTGGGCAGCCAAACGTCCCGGCAGTTCCCCTGCCCCTTCAGGTGCCCCAGCAGCCCCAGGAGGTGGGAGGCTCTTGGGGACCACAGGACACTGCCGCTGGAAATACCCTAGGAAGGCTGGGCCACCAGTGCCTGGCAGACGTTTGCACGGTGTGGCCCCCCCACCTGGATGGGTATGTTGAGGCACCCCAGGAAGTCATCGGTATGGTCTTCGGTGGGCCCGGCTGTCCCATTTGCACGGGCTGACTTGACAATCTGTTTGAAGTACCTGGCCACAGCAGGATGGGCATCACACTGTTGGTCCTTGGGACCAGGCGGCAGGCACAGGTCTGGGGCACCAGGAGTCCCTCCACAGTACCTGCTCATGCCCTTCAGGCCAATGACTTCATTCAGCTTCCTGCATGCTTCCACCAGGGACACGTCATCATCGTGATCCCTGGAGGGAGGGAGGGAGGACCAGGCTTGTCTGGACTCTGCAGCATCACCTGGAGTTCCCCCTGCTGCCCCCAGACCAGAGGACCCACTCCCAGGCCCTGTACCAGATGTCCAGGTGCAGCTGGTCCGTGCTGACATCCTCAATCTCACTATAAGGAGAACAGAGATGTTCGTAGAGGTCCAGGGGTGCCAGAAGTCCAGGGCTGCCTGGGCTCAAATCCTGGTACTGCCACTTTTTATCAGCTCTATGGCCACAGGGCACCATGCCTCTCTTTAGGTCTCAATTGCTCCCACCTCAGAGTTCCCTGGAGCAGGCTATAAGCCATCACCCTCTTGGGCACAGCAGGGGTCTGGAGCTACCCACCCCCATGTGGACAGTCCAGCTACCCAGATCACTGGGGGAGCTTACAAGAGGAAGTGCTCCTTCCAAACAGGGTTCAGGGTACTGCTCTTGACCTCAGTGACCTGGATGCACTTGGCTGGCAGTGGGCCACTGCGCTTGCTCCCCTTTCGGAAGCTGAAACGATGCTCCTTCTGCGCACTGGGCTCCCGTGGGACCCCCGCGGCAGGCAGGATGCCCAGCATGCAGTAGGGGTCGCTGAAACCTGGGACATGGCAGATGCCTCAGCCCCTGACTCTGCACCCCAGGCTCCAGGCTCCCCAGGTCCATGGGTCCTCACTCACCATTGGGGTCTTTGGCCAGCAAGTTCTTGGCACGCATGACAGAGACTTTTAGGGCATATTTGGGGGCCTGTGGGAGAGGAGCCAAGAGGGCCTGGTAGGGCTGAGCCGTCTCTCAGGATACCTGCTCAGCATGGACATGATAGGGCCTGGCACGAGGGCACTGCCCAGGCAGGGGGTGGGCTTACCTTGGCCACCTTCACACGCTCAATGGCCGCGGCATGCACCTCAGGGTTGGTACCAAAGACCTGTGGAGGACAGGCAAGTGGGAGAGCCCAGCCCAGAGGACCACTGAAGTAAGGCTGCCCACTCCCAGGTTCATCCCCAGTCAAGAAGGGCTGACCTCAGACCTCACAGCATGTGGAGTCATGGAAACTCACTCTACTGTGTGGTCTGGGAAAGCAGCTGGAGGGTTTGTGCCAAGGAGTGTGAGTCCCCCCCATGGACAGTGTGCATAGAAACATGGGGCCATGGTACGCTGGCCAGGGGACAGAGAATTCAGAACAAGCACAGGTGAGGAGGGAAGGTGTGTGTGAGTCCATCTCCCCATCCTTTCTAATCTCTGTGTCCTCTGTGTGTGTCTGCCTGGGTCGTCTATTCAGCCTTCTGTGTGCCTCTGTCAGCTTGTATGCTACATGTATATACATATGTGTTTGTGCATTGTACACAGATGGGGGGCAATGTGTGCGGCGTGGCTTCAGGGGAGGAGGTCATCAGTGAGCGGAAGTGGTCTCGGTCCTCCTCAAAGCAAGCTGACAGGGCTCACCTGCTGAAGGTAGCCTACTAGGGCCTCTTGGTCGTCCACTTGGTCAGGACCCATGGTCCCTGCGCGGTAGAGGACTGTGTACAAGGCCTCCTCATAAAGCATTTCCTCCTGCACAGGGGAGCAGGCCCTGAGCGCTCTGTCATGATGGAGGGTCTTGGGCTCCTCCTGTCCACTCTGAGTACCCAGCCCTAGACCTGGGCAGTTCCTCCACTGGCCAAGCCCAGTCCCTGTGCACCCAGGGGACCTTTGCACCTGGGGGTCTCCAGTCCTCACCCACCCATCCCACCCACCTTCGCTGTGCACCTGTCACTAGACCGTAGGCACACAGTATGTGCTCATAAATGCCTGAGGACCCTCCCTCAGGCTAGACTTTTTCCTCTTACCTCCTCCTGAGTCAAGGCTCTCAGGCCACGGTTGGGGTCCACAGGCTCTGCAGGGGCTGGAGAGCTGCTGCACAAGAGGACCTGTGAGGGGTGCCAGGGTGGGAGCTTCTGAAGCTGCCCCTGCTGCTGTGCTTTGGGGGGTGCTCCAGGAAGGATGGAGGACGGCACCCCCAGCTGGGGCATATCCTCACCTCGGGGCAGGGCAGGCCCTGTCTGCATTCCCCCTTCTTCAGGATGAGGCGCATCTGTGCAAAGAACTCCACACCATCCGTGGGTTTCCTGGGAGAAAGACTGAGGTGAGCTGCTGGTGCACATGAGGTGCCTGGGCCCAACCACAGACACGTGACTCTGGGCACATCTGGAGTGGGGGCAGGCTGCCGTTCAGTGTGCCAGGACCTCAGGTTCCAAGCCTCCCAGTGATCCCTGCCCAGCCAGGACACAGCCCTGTGAGGTGGGGCCCTCCGGAACCCACCAGGCTGCTGTGGCAGGCTCCTGCAGGGCAACAGTGGTGCTCTCTGGCTCCTGCTCAGCCCTGCGGCGGAAGGACGGACACACCTGCACCTGCCTGAGCACGCTGCTCTTGATCTCCTGCAGGGTTGACATGGCCGGTGACCTATGGCAGAGAGCGGTGACCTGTGGCTCAGAGCTCTCCCGCAGCTCTGGCTGGTGCCAGCACCCAGGGGTGTGTGGAGTTCCTGTAGCCACATCTACTGGGGAAGTGACGAGTCACAAGTCCCTTGCAGGGTAGCTTTGGGGATGTGGTGGTGGAAGCTGCTAGGTGGTCCCACTCTGGGCTGGGGCTCCATCTTGGAGCTTCTAGGGTCTCACTGGGGAGGGATGGGTTTCCTGCACCGGGGCTGAAACAGGTGCAGAGGCCAAAACAATGGCTGGCAACCCAGACGCTGAGGTATCATGGCAGGAGGGGCACAGGTGGGAAAGGCACAGTGGGACAGCAAGAGAGCCTGTGGCCTGGGCCCCAGCCACTTGCCCAGGGCAGTTGCTCATGTGACCAGGATGCCACAGAGGGGGTTGCTCAGGGGTCCTCACCCACTCAAGACAGCAGCAGTCAACAGGGCCCAGCACTCCAGGGCAGTGGGGTAGGAGGGTAGGGCCCCAGGAGCAGGGCCTACTCCTCACAATCAGTAAAAGTGAGAACCTGAGTCGAGTTAAGCCCTCTCCTTAAGATGTTGGATGTAGAGGCTCTCACACCCTCTTGATTCATCTGCTTGATTATCCTCATGTTGCCATGGTAACTGAGCCCCCCCATCCTGCCTTGAGCAGAAGGAGCAGCCTCCCTGTTAGGGCTAGGACAGAGAGTGGCCCTCCACTAAGGAATTCAGCCGGGGCACAGCAGACTCCTGCCTAGAGCTCCCCGGAAGGCCCAGCCCACACCTGGTCCTTGTGCCCAGAACCCACGTGGAGGCCAGGACTCGGATCAAAGAAATTGGCAGCCCTAGGTTGGGGCTGGGAAGCCAAGGGGGCATAGTCTCAGTTCTGGCCCAGAGGGCAGGTGCCAGCAGCCTGGGCAGCCCCAGCGGTGGGCTCTTCCTGGGCTCTCACCAGAGCTCTGGCTGTTCTGCTCCTTCTTCCTTTTCTTTCTTTTTTTTTTTTTTTTTTTGAGACAGATCCTCAAGCTGTCACCCTGGATAGAGTGCCGTGGCATCACTGCTCACAGCAACCTCCAATTCCTGGGCTCAAGTGAGTCTCTTGCCTCTGTCTCCCAAGTAGCTGGGACCACAGGTGCCCGCCACAACATCCAGCCATTTTTTGGTTGCAGCCGTCATTGTTGTTTGGCGGGCCCAGGCTGGATTCAAACCTGCCAGCTCAGGTGTACGCAGCTGACGCCTTAACCTGTTGAGCCACAGGCGCCGAGCCTCCTTCTTCCTTTTCCTCTGGTCTTGCCACACTCCCTTCACCCTGCCCTCTCACCTACCTGCCCTCTGCCAGTGCCAGGGAAGGCTTGGGGCTCAGTTTTCCCTGCAGACCCCAAGAGGAGGGCAGGATAATGGCTAAGACACGGTGGCCTCTGGAGCCCCTCTGCCATGCACCCCTAGCCCCAGGGAGGTCCCTTCCTCCCCCAGGAAAACTGTCCCACAGCTGGGCCACCTGTGCTCTCCAGCCCCCACCCTTGGGCCTCTGGCTTGCAGCACGTGCTTCCCAGCCCACCACAGGGGGTCTCCTTTCCTTGCTGGTGCCCCTTTGTCCACCTACCGAGGGCACCTCTAGCACTGGGTAGCCACCACTGTCACATTCACTTAGCAAGACAGGAAATGGAGGCCAAACAGGTTGAACTTGCCCAGGAGCTTCCCCACCCTGCGTGCCAGGCCAGCCCTAAGATATATTGTCACCAGTTCTGTCACTATCCCTTGCTGCCCCCTCCTCAGATCAAGCTGGAGGTAGGGCTGAGCCTGTGCATGCGTGGAACTGGTGAGTCCTAAGCCGATCTTCTGAGCAAGCTCCCTGCTCCCAGTCTGTCTATGGTGGTCCAGGTCACCACACCTGCTCTGTGACCCCTAAATCAGCCTGAATCCCTCAATGACACCGCATCCTGTTCCCTACTGCTCCAGCGAGCGAGCTTAGGGGGCTTTCACCTGGCCATGCCCAAGAGCTGAGGATGAGAGAGGGTGTGCAGCTCTCACCCTGCGGGCCTCATCTCCTTCAGGTCTGTCAGTGCCTTCCCTGTGGAACAGATGGGGACCCCAATGTTTGGGCGTAGTGCTTCTAGAAGCCATTGGCCCTGAGACCAATGAATTCCCCAGGCAGCCAGGAGTCACAGGCCCCTTCTTCTCTCTAGCTGAGCGAAAGAGGCGACTCCCCCTACCGTGGCCCCCCAAAGCCTGTGGAGCAGCCACTGCTTGAGCTGTTGTCAGGGCAACCGCCGGCTGCATCTGCATGTGACAGGGGCTACAGGGGCTTGTAGGCCCAGAGACAAACATGAGGCAGGAGCTGAGGCTGAGCTGCAGGGCAGTGTTTGTGTGTGTGTGTGTGGTGTCTGAGAACAAATTGTTCCAGGTAGAAAGCGGGGTCCAGATGCCCTCCTTCATCTTCCACCTGCATCTCTCTGGCTATCCTCAGAGCAGCCCAAGGGAGGCAAGTGCTCCACTCGGTCCTCCAGGGTGAGTGTTTAGAGGGCCAGCTTAGGAACCCATCTACAGCACAGAGCCAGCAAGTCCAGGTCTCTTTGATGTCTAAGTGCTAAGCTCCTGGGATGTCCTGAGACCTGGGGTCCAGCAGAGTCACCCTAACTGCAGCTCCTGCACCTGCCCCTTCAACCCGCTGCCAGGACAGGGCAGCTTGGCATGGGTGTCTGGAAGAGACCTTGGAACCCCTGGGCTGCCTGGGCAGCAGTAACTTCATTGCACCCCACAGACTTGGCCCTGGTAAGGACAGTGTCCTGGCCAGAGACTTCACCCAGAGCTGCCATGAACAATGAACAGTGAGCCTTTCCTGTCTTCCTGTTTGTGACTGGGTGGGAAGCACTGGCTGTCTCGGGGGCCTGGATGTAACTCCTTCATGGGCTCTCACATCTCTGTGCCTCTTGTGCTTGGACATAAGCATGGAGCATGATGTACCCACACCCTGCTCAGGCCTGGACACCCCGGCCATCTATCAACGAGCAGAGTAAGGGCCAGCACTGGCAAACCACACCTGATCATGTGGCTCATTCTCTGGCTGCCCCCAGACCTGGGCTGAATGGAGAATAACATTTTACAAAGCAGATGACATGTTCTATTTCACACCTATGGCTGGTGATTGCCTAGTGTCAGGATTCAAACCCAGAACTCAAGCTCTAGCTGCAGTGGCTCACACCTGTCATCCTAGCACTCTGGGAGGTTGAGGCAGCTGAATCACTTGATCTCAGAAGTTTGAGACCAGCCTGAGAAAGAGTGAGATCCTGTTTCTAAAAATAGCTGGTTATCGTGGCAGGCATCTGTAGTCCCAGCTACTTGACAGGCTGAGGTAAGAGAATCATTTGAGCCCAAGAGCTTGAGGTTGCTGTGAGCTGTGACACCACAGCCCTCTACCCAGAGCAACAAAGTGAGATTCTGTTTTAAAAAACAAAAACAAGGTTCGGCGTCTGTGGCTCAATGGGCTGAGGCACCAGCCACGTACACCTGAGCTTGCTTGCAGGTTCGAATCCAGCCTGGACCTGCCAAACAACAATGGTGGCTGCAACCAAAAAATGGCCGGGCGTTGTGGTGGGTGCCTGTAGTCCCAGCTACTTGGGAGGCAGAGGCAGGAGATTCCCTTGAGCCCAGGAATTGGAGGTTGCTGTGAGCTGTGATGCCACAGCACTCTACCCAGGGTGACAGCTTGAGGCTCTGTCTCAAAAAATAAATAAATAAATAAAAATAAAAAATAAAATAAATAAAGCCTTTCCTTGTTGCTGGACCGGCCTTCTCTGCTTTCTTGTGGACCTCACTCATCTCAGTTCTAAGCCAGAACTTCTCGAATAGGGAGTTCAGTCAGTCAGCCACTAGGGGGAGTCTTAAGGTTTTATTTTCACACCATTATGACTTAGATGATGCTCTTTTTCGCCTATCCCAAAGCCAGACACAGACTCTGCTGATTACATTTTTGCTTCAAAAACAATTAGCTGAACACTTTAATCTTAAGTGGTCAGAAAAAAGAAATACTTGTTAAACAAACTTTTCATTCCTTTCTTTCCTTTTCCCAGGCTGCTGAACTTTGACCGCCCTCAGCCTAAACCAAAACACCCTTCTAAGGAAAGGCTGATGTCAGTATGAAACATTCTCTGGTGTAGGATCTGATCTTGACACTCTTAGGTCTGCCCTCCCTGTCCACCATTCTTTCTAGTCTTGTTTGTTCTGCCCCATAGAATAAAGCCCTCATCTGCCTAACCTTTGAGTTGTCTGCAGATCTCACACTTGGTGCCTTTACCCTCTTGCAATACTCTTTCAGAATGAAGTTACCTTTTTTTTGGAGACAGAGCCTCACTTTGTCTCCCTCAGTAGGGTGCCATGGTGTCACAGCTCAAAGCAACCTCAAACTCTTGGGCTCAAGCAATTCTCTTGCCTCAGCCTTCCAAGTAGCTGGGACGACAGGTGCCTACCACAACACCCAGCTATTTTTAGAAATAGGGTCTCGATCTTGCTCAGGCTGGTCTCGAACTCATGAGCTAAGGCAATCCACCTTCCTTGGCCTCCCAGAGTGCTAGGATTACAGGTGTGAGCCGCTGTGTCTGGCCAGAATGAAGTTACTTTTAACCTAAATTTGAATTTATTGTATTTGGAAGTATCTAACCACCATCCCAAGGACAATAATAACTACACCCTCAGACATGGTATCACACACCCACTTCTTTTTTTTTTTTTTTTTTTTTTTTTTTGTAGAGACAGACTCTCACTTTATCGCCCTGGGTAGAGTGCCGTGGCGTCACACTGCTCACAGCAACCTCCAGATCTTGGGCTTAAGTGATTCTCTTGCCTCAGCCTCCCGAGTAGCTGGGACTACAGGCGCCCGCCACAGCGCCCGGCTATTTTTTT
>CAUYON010085044.1:0-78951 GCA_963573935.1 Arctocebus calabarensis
CCTTAGAGTAATTTCCAGTGGTCTTCAGGTAGCGTTGGTTACATGTCATCGGAGCAAATAATTCAATGCTTTTTAGCAAATGTGGGGGTGGAGAATCCCAGCTGCTGGCATCGTCCCTTCAGCCCCCTGTTGCCTTCCTTATTTTCTCTGTTGTCTCTTATTCTGCCCATAAGTCTCAATATATTGTGAACAGGAAGAGAAAGAAAATTTTAGGGGGTAAGAAAAATCTCTTCTCTAGTGGAGTGTTGTTGGACCCTAAATTGGGTTCCAACTAGGGTGGGCACCCCCAAGAAGACAGTCACTAACTCCTGAGTCGGTGCAAAGGCAAGAGGCGGTTTATTGCTGACACGTCAGGGTCCCTCAGCCGCTCGGGGGGAAGGACCCCGTTTGGCTGTTACAGGCTGGTTTTAAACCTGAAAACCGCAAGGGGAGGGGAAGGATGGGGTGAGTGGTGTGTTGCTCGTGGATTAGCTGGTTTGAAAGTCTGGCGGTCAGTCGATTTCGCGGGCGCGGGGTGGGGGTTGGAACAGGACTGAGGCTTGGGTATCCAGGATAAGGTGGGTGTGGGCTTGACCCACATATGGGGAAACAGGATACGGTTGGGCCGGTTGGGTAACTTCAGGGTGGGAGTGCCTGGAGCGCTCTCGGAGAGTCCTTGCTCACTGTTTTCTGGGAGACTGGGGTTTTCAGTGTGGTGGTTCACACCTGTAATCCTAGTGCTGTGGGAAGCAGAGGTGGGAGGATTGCTGGAGTGCAGGACTTTGAGAACAGCCTGAGCTGGAGCGAGGCCCCATCTCCACTAAAAATAGAAAAATTAGCCAGGTGTGATGATGGGTGCCTGTAGTCCCAGCTACTTGGGAGGCTGAGGCAGGAGGATTATTTGAGGCCAGGAGTTTGAGGTTGCTGTGAGGTTGGCTGCCATGGCATTCTAGCCTAGGCAGCAGAGTAAGACATTGTCTCAAAAAAAAAAAAAAAAAAAATTCCATCTTTTGGCCCAGTGGAATTGTTAGAAAGTGTTTCTTAAATCAAACCTATAATCTTAACCCTTTTCAGACCCTTCTCTCAGCAAAGACACAGGCATGAAACACACACAGTTCCTTAGAGGCTTACAGGTCACCTCTCAGCATGGGAGCTCACCACCCCAGGCAAAGTATGGAAAGGTTGGGATAAGGAAATTGAGCAGCTTCTCATCACTTTACAAGAGTGACTCGTTATTTTGTTTTGTAAATTCCCATGATTTCAGAAACATCTGTTTAAAAGGAAATTTAAATTTCATTCCAGAGCTAAATATACCGACGACATATTTATTTTGATTTTTACTCACTCCCTTTTCCTCTTATTAGCTTAATTATTGTACTCATTTTTAGTTGGAGTTTTCAGAGAAAATCACAGAGAGTGGCAGTCTCCGTCCTCTTACAGGTACCATGGAGGTGCAATGTCATGCTCTCTTGCCAAATGTTTTTGGTAGCAAGCAGAAACTGAACACGGAGCCAGGCCGTCTGCCTGTGAGCTAGGGGGACATTTCTTATCCTCCCATCAGAGTTCTCTGTGGGGAATCAAGTCCAAGAACACATCACAGAAGAGAATCAGATCGTAGGCCTAGAGAAAATCTTGTTCCCTCCCTTCGCTGACATTTAAGATGTACAGGCATATAAGTAAGACACACCCTGTTTCTTAAGACATTCTTTAAAAAAGAAAAATTTTACTATCTTTAATATGCAGGCATTGAGTGGTTTTATGTGATCTGTTAGCCAGGAAACTTAACTTTGTTCATGAGACTACACAGGCCACTGACATGACAGAATGTGAATTTCCTTCTGACTTCACGCCGCGTCACCATTTTTTGGTTGTCAGTTGGCATCTGTGCACATTAAAGGCATATTGAATGCAGATCTATTTTTGGATATCTTTTTTTTAACTTCTGGTGGGAAAAGCATCTTACAGGCTGCAAAATGCAACATTTAGTACACATCTTTCTTGGACTGATTTGTAAATGTGTGAGCGGAAGTTTTCCTTTGGCAAGTCCTAACAACTTCTCCTCACCACTACCCCTAATGATATTTTCTTCAACACGTGCACTCCTCATAACGTAACACTTGTTGTGGTTATTATCCAACCCCGCCCCTTCCCCTCTGTAAGGAAAGGAATAAACACTGCTCCTTGAGCTGCATAAACCCAGTCTGTGAGTCAGTTCACAGCCAGTGATCTCACTGATTAGAACACCCCAAACAGGGCAGAAAACACAGATTGTCTTTTTGGCAACACCTAGGGAGTAAGTAGGCTCTGGAGTTGCTGACTGGCATGTGAGGGAATGGAATGGAATCTCTGAAGGAAAGAGGAGCTTCTTGAGAAGGTAAGCTAACTTTGTGTTCTTCTTCTTTAAAGAAAGAGGCTAGTAAAAGCAACAACCACTAAGAAGATAAGGAGATTTGAAATATTGATAAATGCTTCCAAATGACGTCACCTGAGGCTACACGTTGGGTACCAAAGAGGATTTCCGTAGAATACACCATCACCTGAGGCTGAGCTGTCGTTCTGTTTTAGTTTTTAAATGAAAAGACTTTTGTGAGCAGCTTCAAATTTATAAGAAAAAGCTGAATGCAAAGTAAAGAGCTTAAACTCAGACTGAGTTTTGTCTATTACCTTCCCGCATTGGTATGGTAGCTTTGTTACAATTGATGGGCTGATGTTGATATATTATCATTAACTAAAGTTCACAGTTCACATTAGGTCTCACTCTTGGTGTTGTAGGTGCTGTGGGTTTTGGCAAATGTGTAATGACGTGTATCTACGATTATAGTGTCACACAGCACAATGGTTTCACTGCTCTAAAGTCCCCTGTTCCTCACCCTCCCTCCCTCCTCCCCCAACCCTACACAACACAACTACTGATTCTTTTACTGTCTTCATAGTTTTGCGTCTGGAATGCAATATAGTTGAAATCTTATAGTGTGCAGCCTTTTCAGAATGACTTCTTTCACTTACAATTTCTTTTATTTTTATTTATTTATTTATTTTTGAGACAGAGTCGCCCTATGTCACCCTGGCTAGTGTGCCATGGCATCACAGCTCACGTCAACCTCAAACTCTTGGGCTTAAGCGATTCTCTTGCCTCAGCCTCCCAAGTAGCTGACACTACAGGTGCCCTCCACAACGCCTGGCTATTTTTTGTTGCAGTTGTCATTGTTGTTTAGCTGGCCCAGGCTCGAACCCGCCACCCTCGGTGTATGTGGCTGGTGCCAAAACCACTGTGCTACGATGCCAAGCCTATTTTCCCAGGCTGGTCTCAAACTCCTGGCCTCAAATGATCCTCCCACCTCGGTCTTCTGAGTGGCTGGGACTATAGGCACAAGCCACTGCACTGTGCTCTTTTCACGTTTTTCAAGCTACATTTTAGTTTCCGCAGAACATACAGCCCCTTAAGTGAGTGTTAGCATTCAAGAAAACACAAGCGCCCTTTCCTTGGGTAAGTACATTTTTCTTTCAGATACATTTGTGGGGTGGGTGCAGTGACTCTTGCATGGTGTTCTAGACCACCCTGAGCAACTAGTGAGACTGCCTTAGGAAAAAAAAAAATCTTTTTTGCAGTTGGAGGGTGTGATTTTTCATCCCATCAGAGGCCATGTTAGAAAAATCATTACAAAGTGATTCTTCTTTGGAGGATATCTGTTTGTAAAGTAAATAAGCTTTTGGTTCATTTATTCCCTCCTAAAGGAGGGGTATTACTTTTGCAGAAATGCCAGGTACAAGTCACCCTCTGCTCAGAAAGTCCTTGGAGGGTGAGAAGCGCATGGATTTTAAGCTCTGACCTACTGCATTCCTGGCTGCGGAATGAGCTGCTATGTTCTTTTTCACATCGAAGGCCATTTTCATGCCTTCTCTTAACCAACAAGCACCAAAGAGAAAGAACAAAATGACCTATCATTTCTCTAGAAGCTTCATCATTTGCTTCTCATCTCTCCAGCCAGATTCCTTTGTTTTCAATGTGTGCTCAAGTTTTAAAATGTCAATTCTGTCCCCAAACAGTACCCTATGACGGCAGCAGCTCTATTCCCCACCCCATTGCGGTGGCTCTCCTCCCGCACCACGGACTCGCTCCATCCGAGGATGTGTGGGATGCCGAGCTGGTGTAGACTCAGCGGATGGTGGACATGGGCATCTCTCGCTGCATCTGGACGGCAGCTCCTTCGCCTGGGCCTTCACAATTCATTTGGTTCTAGTTTACTAGGATAGTTTTATGTTTCAATTGATGCCCAGGAAGAGGAAACTGCTAGCTCCATTCTGGATACAGTGAGGATAGTTTTGTCATTACATCCAGCATCTTTCTTTTCTGTTTTGACTACCTTGAGCACAGGGCCAACTATAGGCTTTTTTGAGGCTTCTTGGAAGCAGAAAGGGATGCTGATGAATGGAGGCACCGAGGGCAGTGCCTGGCATGATGTGAGTATTAGCTGCTGTTTTAAACATTGGCTGAATGTCTGCTCCATCAACTGATGAAATCATTAGGGAAAAGTGTTAAATGTGGCCAGGTGCAGTGGCTCATGCCTGTAATCCCAGCTCTTTGGGAGGCTGAGCTGGGAGGATCACTTGAGACTAGACACTTGAGCCTCACCTGAGCAATAAACATAGTGAGACTCCATCGCTACAAATCATATAAAAATTAGCTGGGTGTGGTGCTGCACACCGGTAGTCCCAGCTAATCAAGAGGCTGAGGCAGGAGGATCATTGAGTCCAGGGGTTTGAAGCTGCAGTCTGATCAATGCAAGGTATGATCCATGCAAATCTACTCCAGCTTAGGCAACAGAGCAAGACCCCTGTCTCGAAAAAAAGGGGGTGCCTGTGGCTCAAAGGAGTAGGGCGATGGCCCCATATGCCGGAGGTGGTGGGTTCAAACTCAGCCCCGGCCAAAAGCTGCCAAAAAAAACAAACCCAAAAAAACACACAAAAAACAACTGCTGTGGCTCGGCGCCTGTGGCTCAATGGGCTAAGGCGCCAGCCACGTACACCTGAGCTGGTGGGTTCAAATCCAGCCTGGACCCGCCAAACAATAATGACGGTTGCAACCAAAAAATGGCCGGGTGTTGTGGCGGGGTCCTGTAGTCCCAGCTACTTGGGAGGCAGAGGCAAGAGACTTGCTTGAGCCCAGGAATTGGAGGTTGCTGTGAATTGTAATGCAACGGCACTCTACCCAGGGCAACAGCTTGAGGCTCTGTCTCAAAAAAAAAAAACAACAACTGCTGTGTTTTGAAACAGCCTGAAATGCTATACATCCAAATTTAGTGCACAGAATTTATGTTACAGCAGGAGAGAATGGGTTAAATGCAAGCATTCTCTTCATTTACACTTTTGGAAAGAAACTTTTTCTGGACAACTCAGTTCAATCATTGGTAGAAGTTATAAAAGGAATACTCAGAGCTGGATATGATAGCTCACACCTGTAATCCCAGCACTTTGGGAGACCAAGGTGGGAGGGTCAGGCCCAGGTATTAGTATCTTTTAGTTCTGTGTGATATGGAAGTGTATCCAGGGCTGAGAAGCCTGCTGTCTTCCCAGAGATGTCTTCATTTTTGGAATGAGTTTACTGTTGCATACTAAAGGAAATTACAAATGCAAAACATCCATTCCACCCCTCCAACAACTGGTTTTAATTTCCAAATTCCCTGTAGTGTACTTTCAATCATGTAAATCGTAACAAATGAGGATTTAGAAAATTCTGCTTTCTACTTTTTTTCAATCATTCGTGTTTTTGTTTGTTCCATGTTGTTAATGTTTTGTTTGAAATTAAATGGCTTACTTAACATACAATCATTATTTCTGTACCTATGCCATTGGCTAATTAGGAGGTTTCCAAATTTGAGGTAACACAAACAACACTGTAATGACCACTTCACACATGCGACCTCCTCTTTTTGGAAGTGTTTCTTAGGGAATCGTCTGAGGGTGCCAAGGTGTGCTGTGCCCAAGAGAGGGGAGAGGGATCCAACCCAAAGGCTCGACCCCTTCCCCCTTCTTGCTCCTGGTCTCGTTAAGCTCCCTTGTTCACTCTGCTTTTCACAGCTCATAGTTTAATTCATTTCCACCAGAGGCCATTTCTCATCCAATAGGAATCATTTCCTTCTCTTCCTGCTCTTCCTCGCCTGCCTTGACTTGACTTCCCTCCACGCCGCTCTCCCCACTCCCCTCCGCAGGGCTGGTTTATACCAATTTGGGGAAGCTCCTTCTCGGGATTAAGTCCAGGCCACACTGGAGGGTGGAACCGGGCAGTCTTTGCAGTCACTCAGCATAACCCCCTCTCAGCCTCCTTGCAGGGATACCTATCAGCCTATGATGCTTATTTTTCTTTCTATTTTTTTTTCTTTGAGACAGAGTCCCACTCTGTCACCCTGGGTAGAGTAACATGGCATTACAGCTCACAGCAACCTCAAACTCTTGAGCTTAAGCGAGCCTCTTGCCTCAGCCTCCGGAGTAGCTGGGACTACAGGTGCCCGCCACAATGCCCAGCTAACTTCTCTATTTTTAGTAGAGTCTTGCTCTTGCTCAGGCTGCTCTCAAACTCCTGAGGTCAATTGATTCACCTGCCTCAGCCTCTCAGTGTGTTAGGATTACAGGCGTGAGCCACTGAACCCCACCTATGATGCTTGTTAATAAAAGGCTACATTAACATGTTTCCTGAGGTCTTTCAAATATGTTGGAAGGGGATTTTTTGCAATGGACATAGTAATGGGCACTGGTTGAGTCATATTTGTTGACTGATGGCTATTATCTTGGTTTTTTACCCCCTAGAGGAAAAAAGACTAATTTCATATCTTTATGTCAGAAAACAATAAATCCAATTGATTTCTTTTTTCTTTTTAGAGATAAGAGTCTCACTTTGTCACCCTCGGTAGAGTACTGTGGCATCATAGTTCACAGCAACTTCCAGCTCTTGGGCTTAGGCGATTCTCTTGCCTCAACCTCCTGAATAGCTGGCACTACAGGTAAATCCAATTGATTTCTGATCTCCAAAAATAGAAAATTTGCCCTAGCTAGTGGGCAATGGGTGTGTGCATGTAAGCTCCTTCATGGGGTGTGATGGCTCCCTGAACCCCTGCAAGCAGTGCTGTCCTGACTCACACCCAGCTGGATGCAACGCCAGGTGTGGCTGGGAAGTATCTGGGTCCACAGGAACCCTCCAGCTGCCTCCTCCACCTCATCCCCTAACCAGGGAGCTTCTGTTGCTTGTTCCTGTTGAAATCAAATATTCATGGACAGGTAATAATGGGAGCTTTTGTGGCTTATCACTTATCTGAAAGACCTAGCTAGGGAATGAGGACCTGGACAGGGGAATAATGATAAAATGACTGAGCACCAGGAGGCAACTTGAAGTTCAGGTGAGGCCAAGGTCTGTGAACATGGCTGTGCATCCCAATATCCAGGGGAGCTTAAAAACAGATTTCCAAACCCACTGCCAGCGAGAGTATATGTTCCCCACCCCTCACCTTCCACTCTGTCAAAGACAAAAGGAATCTGACATTTGCTGAATGGCCAAAGTTTGACGTATATAATGATAATGCACATTAAAAAATATAAATATATAATATATAACAAAAAAATATATAATATAAACATATATACATAATATAAACCTAAATAATGATAAGGCATATAAAAAATAAAGCAGAGTACAAGGTCGTGGATGGAATGTATTACATACATAAGATAGTTAAGATTCCTTCATTTCAAAATATTGAAAAGTAAATGAGATCTTTATTTTTTATGATCATAGGAGCTGAACGTATTCGAGAAAGAAGTGAACAAAATGATCCCGGGATGGCTGATGATGATGGCGAAGAGAATTCTAGAGTTAGAAAGTCCCTGAGATGCCATTTTTTTTATATCCCAAACAGCTGAGGCAGGTTGTGCTGACTGGTCTCCCTGAGGTCACGCAGCTGGTCGCTGGGAGATCAGGACTACAGACTGGGGATTGAGCATGAAGAGGAAAGGAGAGAACGTCCCGTCTAAACAGGGGAGGGGCCTAGGCCGGTTAATTCTGGCAGATGTTTTGGTTCTGGCTCATCAAGGCAGAGACCCATCGCGCAGCGCTGGGTAACAGCAGCGGCTGCCCAGACTGGCAGGCAGCAGCAGGTGCGAACAGTCAGGGTTCTACTCTCAAAGCCCTTCTCAGGTCACGTCTCAAACTGCGCGCGCATGCGGAGCAGGACGGAAGAGGCCAGAGGGCAAAGGCAGGAACACGCCGCCCGAGAGCACCCACGAGGCGGGCCCTGTGTGCTGCGGGCGTCTGCGGGGCTGGAGGCCGGCGGGAAGGGCCGGGTGCGGGTCCTGACCTGAGCTCCGCGCAGGAGGCAGGGGAATGGCAGTGTGAGCGGCGGAACTCAGCCAGGGCCACACGGTGGCAGCAGAAAGTCACCACCTCGTCTTTGTATTTATTTACCTGGATGGAATTGAGGAACATTCTCCTTAGTAAAGTATCTCAAGAATGGGAAAGCAAGCATTCTGTACTCCGTACCAACTTGAAACTAGTAGATGAACGACAGGCCCATGCATGAGGAAAAACAATTAAATCCAAGTGTGTGGGGGAGGGGCTCAGTAAGAATGATCCCACCGATGGGTGGGACTCCAGGCCCCACCGCAATGCCGGGCTCGTTTTCCTACTGTTAGTAGAGACAAGGTCTTGCTCTTGATTAGGCTGGTCTTAAACTCCTGAGCTCAGGGGATCACTTGTCCTGGCCTCCCAGAGTACCAGGATTACAGGTGTGAGCCACTGCGCCCAGCTTGAAACTGGAAACTTGAAATCTTTGACAACTTTTCTTCACTCCCAAATCCCAATCAAGCACCAGATTTTGTTGATTCTATCCCTAAATATCTGTGAACATGTTCTCCCCTCTCTCACCTGTATTTTTCTGGTCCATATCACCATCTTTGGTGCCCTGACTAGCCTCCTTGCCCTCTTTCTGCCCATTAGAGCAAACTCTCTGATGGCCAAGAATGATCTTGTCATTCTTCTCTCTAAACTGACTAAAAGGCTCCCATCCCCACACAAATTCTCTCTAAACTGACTAAAAGGCTCCCATTCCCACACAATAACACAATGGACAAGGTCCTTTGTGACCTCTTCTTTTCTTAGCTCTGCTAACTCTTTTCCTTCCAGAGATTTTCAGGTGACATTTGCTTTGGTTGCAATGTTCTTTCCATCTCTTTGCCTGGCTATCACCTGTTATTCTTCAGGTCTCTGCTTAGATGTTACTTTTTCCAAGAAAGCCCCTTTGATGCTCTGAGGCCCTCAGAGCACTGTGTGCTTCTCACATAATGACCCTGACCATGCTATACTGTAACTGATGTTTACTCGTCCTAATGAGAATAAAGACCACAAATGCCTTACTCATGGGTGTATCATAGGCATTAAAAAAAGATAACTGTTGAATTAGTAAATGAACATATTAAACTTTGCATTGAGATAGAGCAGACATACTTTCTTATTCTGCCTAAGTATGCCTAAAAATCCTGGACATTACATATAAAATAAACATGAGAAGACCTGCAAAGATACAGAGAAAAGGCAGAGCTATTACGGAGATCGGGGATGGTGAGTGCCCTGTGTTTCCTTTCTTGCCTTATAGATCTCAGACTTGGAACTGAAGAAGCTGACAACTCAGAAATGCCAATAGGAGCAGACACAGAAGAGTTCCAGCCAAACCTGCCATCTCTAGTCAAAGGACCAGGAAAAAGGCAGGCTAGCAAGACAGAAAACTTCTAGAGAATAAACTCTCCCAATCAAATAGCAGAAGAAATTGTAGCTCAACCACCAGCTATACCAGCAAAGGCCTAGTGGAAAGCCTAGACTTCCACCCTCACGGAAGTCTAATGAGGTGCCCCAACACCGCCATAGGGGTGGTGTCAGAGAAGCCTAAGTGGGGAGCAGGACTTTCTCCTCCTCCCCACTCCACAGTATCCCATGATCATGAGGACTCCAGCCCTCACCCAGCAGTAACAAGGACGTTCCCTATCGGATGGTAATGGATGGTGAATAGGGAATCTGGACTTTTATCTTCACCTGTAATAATGAGACAATACCTCCTGTGCCAGAGGGGAGTGAGAGCCAATCAAAACAAAAGGTTTAAATGGGATCTAAATTCTCATAACATAATTTGATAATGACTGCTTTCAATCTGAAATCACTCATCACTCAAATAACCAGGAAGATTTCAAATAAAATGAAAAAAGAGACTCAAAAGACAGCAATACTGATGTGGCAGAGATGACAAATATTGTAAAGCAGCCATAACAATGTTTCCATGAGCAGTTATGAACACTCTTGAAATATGAAATTTATAAAGTGTCATGAAAAAAATAGGAAAAATAGAGAGCCTCAGCAAAGAAGTGGAAGAAATAAGGAAGCACTAAATGGGAACCTTAGAACTGAAAAACATAACATGAAAAGTTAAGTGAGTGAGTTGAATAGCAGATTGGAGGAAACAGAGGGCAGAATCAGTGAACTGGAAGCTAGAAAGACATAAACTATCCAATGCAAACAACAGAGAAAACAGACCAAAAAAAAAAAAAAATTAACAGAAAATTGGGAACCTGTGGAACCATAACAAAAGACAAGGTTTCGGTGAGGCCACAGCGGAGCAGACCAAACCAGAAAGGAATTACTTGTGCTAAGTACTAGGAAATCAAACTGAAGTTTGAAAAGGGGCAGTTCTCCAAAACCCAGCAGATTCCAGTCCAGACTGAGTCAGCGTAAGGTGGAAGTCCCCTCTGTTTTAACCCTAAAAGGGAAGTAACTTTGAAAGGATGAATTGGCTTTTGTTCTGTGTTTCAGCTCTCTTCACCCTTTTTTGCCTATAAAGTTAAACTCTGCTCAGCTCATTAAAATACTCTATTTTATAGTGAGATGCCGCCTAATTCTAGAATCACAAATAAAAGTCAATCCAATCTTGAAACTAAATTTATTGTAATTTTGCCTGTTGATGAAATAAATAATAGCTGAAAAACGTCACAACTTTGTAAAGAGCCATAAACTCACAGATTCAAGAAGCTGAGCAAACCCCAAACACGGTAAGCCCAAAGAAATTGGCACAAAATGAAAATCTTAAAAGCACTCAGAGCCATCAATACCTTATACCTATAGGGAAAACCACTTAGATTGTAGATCCCCTCTGATAATGTTATACCTGTTTTTAGAATTTTGAGCAGTAATTCCACCCCTCCCCTGCCCCAGTTAACTTTATCTTTTAATCTACCCCTGATTTTTATCTTTTAAATATTGGTTTCTCTAGTGGAAAATTACATATCATCATTGCTTTAATTTATAATTCTTTTTCAATATTAGTGAGGGTGAGCATTTTTTTTTTTTGGTTTTGTTTTTTAAGAGACAGAGTCTCACTTTGTCACCCTCGGTAAAGTGCTGTGGTGTCACAGCTCGCAGCAACCTCCAGCTCTTGGGCTTAGGTGATTCTCTTGCCTCAGCCTCATGAGTAGCTGGGACTACAGGTGCCCACCACAACACCCTGCTATTTTTTTGTTGCAGTTCGGCTAGGGCCGGGTTTGGGTCTGAACTTGCCACCCTTGGTATATGGGGCCGGTGCCCTACTCACTGAGCTATAGGCGCCACCTGAGGGTGAGCATTTTTATGCTTAGTGTTTGTTGATAGTTCTTCTTTTATGAATTTCTAATTATCTCTTTTACCCATGGTGGAAACTAATATTTCAGGTTATTAACCCATTTCTGCTTCAACCTTCCTTGGTGGCTTTGAGAGAGATACCCAGAAAGAGTGAACAGAGGTCTTCTCAAGGAGACGCCAAGGATATACCTGTGAGGTCCTCCCCATGGTGACTCAGCTCTTAGGAATTTGTAGAAACTTAATTTTCTGGGACCTGGAAACTTAACACTTGCTTCTGCTTCTGTAAAATCCTGAGATTCTGTAAAAGCTGGAGCCCACTTCTTCAGCTTGATTCAAACTGACATTGATCTCAAACTGACCAATGAGAAAGGTATCCATGGGCTAGAACTTTTGACTGGGGATAAAAGGAGAAGACTGAGCCAGTTGGGGGGTGCGGCCATTTTGAACTCTTCTGTGCCATGGCTCCACCAGCTGGAATAAAGTTCTTCCTCTTTTAAACATGGTTCCTTCCCTTTGGGCGTTCCCTGTCTCCATTGGGTCTTACAAGCTTCTGCTTGTAATTGTCCTAAGGTTTTAGGACATAAAGATTTTATGTTTGGTTTACTGTCCTGGGCACAATTTCTTAACTTTTACTATAGCCAAATCCTTGGAATAATAAATGCATTTTATTTATGCTCTCCAATATTAAATACATGGTCTAATAAAAAATAAAAGTTCTATCTTCATCCTGAGTTCCTGGCCAAGAGTTCCTAAAACCCTTAGGTAAGTGTGTCTTTTTAAATTAATTAATTTTTTTTTACTGTTACTTGCTTTTACTTTATGTGGCATCTATTTTCATAGATGTGCCATAAGTTTTGGTTTCTCCAGTTTCTGTTGGGATATCATTTTCTTCTCTGCAACCTCCTTTTCTGGTTTGAAAGTAATTTGTTTCTGTTCAGGAAGAGTCATCGCTTGAGGGAGCTCATGGTGGGTTAATCCACCCATGAGTGATGCATCTTGGGTGTTTTGCCCACCTTGATATACTCAATAACCAGAGAATCTACAACTAAGTCAGTGGTTTTCAACCTTTTTTATCTCACAGCACACTTCAACTTATAGTTAAACTTCTGCAGCACATTTATTTTTTTTTTATTTTTGAGACAGAGCCTCAAGCTGTCACCCTGGATAGAGTGCCATGGCATCACAGCTCACAGCAACCTTCAATTCCTGGGCTCAAGCGAGTCTCCTGCCTCCACCTCCCAAGCAGCTGGAACCACAGGCGCCCGTCGCAACGCCCGGCCATTTTTTTTTTTTTTTTTTTTTTTTGGTTGCAGCAGTCATTGTTGTTTGGTGGGCACAGGCTGGATTAGAACCTGCCAGCTCAGGTGTACGGGGCCCCTTTGAGCCACAGGCGCCGAGCCTCTTCGCACATTTAAACTATGTTGATAAAAAAAAAAAAGAGTTAAGGCGGCACCTGTGGCTCAAAGAAGTAGGGCGCTGGCCCCATATGCTGGAGGTGATGGGTTCAAACCCAGCCCTGGCCAAAAACTGCAAAACAAAACAAAAAAAAACGCTAAAAGAAGAATATACTTACTATACTTTGAACTTCTTTTGAAAATAAATAATTTAATTAATGATCTTTAAAAATTTTTGAGCACACTAAGACCTTCTCTTGCGGAGGGTCCCACCAGTGTTCCACAGCACACCAGCTGAAAATCACTGATCTAAGCCCTTAATTCAGCATTACTCTCTGCATTTTTAAGCACATGTGGCGAAAATTTAGTACTTTATGGGGGTCACTGGCCCTGTGTCCAGACTCACTGTTTGGCCTGGACATATCTACCAACTCTACCATCGTAATGTCAGAATGGTACATTGTTTCTTTAAAGTGACATCTTTTGGATACTGAATGGCTTTTCATACATGCATACCCTTGATGGCCTGGGCAGGTTCAAGTGTGTTCTTCAAGGGAACATGAAGATTGGAACCTCTTGACTTGCATGACTTTGTAGGGTTTTCTGGGTCAGGTGAACAGTGAATCATTTTCATAGATCACCTCTGGCCACTTAGGGGAAGAGCAGAGTGTCTTTTTTTTTAATGGGGTGACTCTTGGCCGAGGCACTCCTAGATCACTTGTGGTTGGAGCCTGGCCTCTACAAACCCAACCATATTGTCAGAGGGTTGGAATTTTCAGCACTCCTGCCCTCTGTTCCCCAGAGGAGAGAGGTGCTGGAGATTGAGTCCAATCAATTACGGCCAATGATCAAATCAACCATACCTATGTCATGAAATATCCATGGAAATCTCTAAATGACAGGGTTTGGGGGCTTCCAGATTGGTGAGCACCTCTATTATGTGCACTCCACCTGGACTGGGACAGAGGCTTCTGTGCTCAGAACCTTTTTGGACCTCACCCTACTTCTTCACCCAGCTATTCATTTGTATCCTTTATAATAAACTGTAATACGTCTAATAACTATAGCATTCTCCTGAGTTCTGTGAGCTATTCTAGCAAATTATCACACCTAAGGGAAGGATGTGGGAACCCTCAAATTTGTGCATAGCCCAGGCACTCTATTTGCAGCTGGCATCTGAAGTGGGAGCAGCCTAAGCCCTTTACGTTGTGGAATCTGACACTAACTCCAGGGAGACAATGTCAGATTTGGAGAACTAATTGGTACAGAAAAAGACAACAAATATATGGTGTCCAAGAGAATCCCGGATGCCCCACACTAAGAAGCTTCCCTAAGTTTTTATTCAAAGAAACAGATTCTCCCGCATCTCCATAGATAAGTTGCTTCTTGCAAGGACCCCACTACACTAACCCAGTAGAAACATGCTGCTATCCTAGAGTCCTTGCTGGTCTGTGAGGTAGGAAAAGCTGCTTTTAGGGCCCTTCCACACCCTTCTATTCCCCTTACATCATCACCTCCCAGGCATTGTCCGTGTCTCCTCTAATCTGGGGGAAAAGTTAAAATGTCAGCATGCATCTCTTTAAGACTCTACCATTGCTTTGCTAATCTTCGATTAGCAAAGGATAATAGGCTAAGAGGATGGCGACGGCATTTGCAGAAAGGAAATGTTTTTGTGGCTGTCATTTCACTTTTCAGGCACAGAAAAGTGCTAGTCCATAAGTACATATACTTTCAATTTTAAAATCTCCTGCCTATTTATGAAATGATATGCAATTAATAAAATTGAGAACAAAAGAAAGAAAACCAGGATAAGGAAGTACAACTAATACCAGGACCATGAAGATTCCGCATAGACGCAGGCTCTCTGCTTTCTGATTGCACAAAAGAAGAATTATATAATTTTTATCACATGAAGTGAGGAGACAGAGCTGCTTCTCAAAGGGGGTGGAGGAATATAAAACAGTTCTTAGAGAGAACTGAGATGTTTGCTTTTCATGGTGGACTCTAAATAGAGAAAAATGTGTACTCTAATGGACAATTCATTACTGTTTTGTAGTAAATGCAAATGTAACCCCTAATAAAAATCTAAGGCATAATATTAAAGGTATAAATCGTAATGTGGCCCAGGCAACCCGTTTGCAGCTGATTTTCAAGTGTTATAACTTTCAGTGCCCTAAAATATACCTTAAATTATATTGCCCAAAGATAATAATTTTGCCTGGGATTTTGGCAGGAATTGGCTGTTAAATAGCTCAAGAGGCTACGTTTTTTTTGAGACAGAGCCTCAAGCTGTCACCCTGGATAGAGTGCTGTGGCATCACAGCTCACAGCAACTTCCAATTCCTGGGCTCAAGCGAGTGTCTTGCCTCCGCCTCCCAAGTAGCTGGGACTACAGGCACCTGCCACAGCCCGGCCATTTTTTGGTTGCAGCCGTCATTGTTGTTTGGCAGGCCTGGGCTGGATTCGAACCCACCAGCTCAGGTGTACGTGGCTGGCACCTTAGCTCATTGAGCCACAGGTGCCGAGCTTCAAGAGGCTCCTAAAAAGTTGCCTCTAAAAAGGCAAAACCTAGAATCAGCATCCTATTTGGATCAGTAAGGACAGATTGGAGAAACTGGACTAGAGGTTGACAGTGCTAAAGTTCCATTATGAAAATTAAAGTCTACTGTGGTTTGAATATTTGGATCCCTCTAAAATTCAAGTTGAAACTCAATCTCCAAGGTGAGGCCTGTGAGAGGTGGTGAGATCATGAGGGCTCCTCCCTCCTGAGTGGGATTAAGGCCCTTGTAAAAGTGGTTTCACATGGCATTTGGCCCTTTTGCCCTTCCACCTTCTACCAGATGATAACAGAGCGATTGTCCCCTCTGCAGGATGGAGCAACAACATGCCATCTTGAAATAGAACAGCCTTCTCACCAGACACCAAACCTGCCAAGATCCTGGGCTTGCCAGCCTCCATAACTATGAGAAAAGAGATTTCTTTTCTTTTTTTTTGAGACAGGGTCTCACTATGTCGCCCTTGGTAGAGTGCTGTGGCATTACAGCAACCTCTGACTCATAGACTTAAGTGATTCTCTTCCCTCAGCCTCCTAAGTAGCTGGGACTTCGGGTGTCCCCCACACACCCGGCTATTTTCTTGTGGTTGTTATTGTTGTTTGGCAGGCCTGGGCTGGATTTGAACCCGCCAGCTCCGATGTATGTGGCTGGTGCCCTAGCCCCTGAGCTACAGGCGCCGAGCTGAGAAAATAGATTTCTTTATAAATCATCCAGTCTCAGGTATTTTGTTATAGGAACACACACAAAATAAGCAAAACACAGCCTGTAACCAGAATTCTTTTGTATTCCAGTCTGTATTTAATGCGTATGCTTGTATTCTATTCCCTCCTGGGAGAAGAGGCTGCACAGCAGACAGCTGGCGTTTTTCTCTAACAGCTGAGTTAGAAATCAGTCTCAAACATGTTTGCATACTACCTAACAATACTAGCTACTTTACCATGGTCATGCTGCTCTGGAGGACAAGTCATCTTCTAGATTACTGAAGGAAAAGACTTCTTGCAAATTATCTGGTCATGTCTGCGTACGTGTCGGGGGATGTCTGCCAGCAACAGTGACAGTGCACCTGCAGACCCCCGAGTTATTGTGCAGGTGTGCGGACCAAGGTCGCATTTCCCATGTGCTCCTCCCAGCCAATGACTCGGACAAGAATACTATGGCAACTCTTTCTGCGACAGGTAGGACATCTCTGAGGCTGATGTTGTCACAATCCTCCCCCCGGCCTTGCCAAACCTTCCTTGGACCTCCAGATACTCTGGGATGGCTCCTCCCACTGTCCCTTCCTCCCCCCTTCACTCGGGCTTGACAGCTGCTTCTCAGAAGACCTGAGCTAAACCAAATAACAATTTCTTTTCTTTTTTTTTTTTTGAGACAGAGCCTCAAGCTGTCACCCTGGGTAGAGTGCTGTGGCATCACAGCTCACAGCAACCTCCAACTCCTGGGCTCAAGCGAGTGTCTTGCCTCTGCCTCCCAAGTAGCTGGGACTACAGGCACCTGCCACAATGCCCAGCCATTTTTTGGTTGCAGCCATCATTGTTGTTTGGCGGGCCTGGGCTGGATTCAAACCCGCCAGCTCAGGTGTACGTGGCTGGCGTCTTAGCTCGTTGAGCCACAGGCACCAAGCCTCAAATAGCAATTTCTGTTTTTATTTCAGTTGCTGTCTAACCTTTCCAATAACAGAAACCTAGCAAGTCCGTGCTTCTCATAGGAAGGACTTGCCCAATTTGTGTGTGCTTTTTTTAAAGCTAGATTTTTGCCAGAGGACAAGACTCATCCTTCCATTCCTCGTGGCAGAGGGATCACAGCTGCTTCATCTAACAAAGGACAGACCCTTACAGTGTCAGACAGAAAGGAAAGAGGCTGTGACGGAGCCTTGCTGCAACATTGAGGGGTTTATGTTAAATGCATAGTGAAATCTTCATCTCTGCCCCCTGTGCAGATTGAGAGGTTGATGAAAGAAAGCTCAATGAAAGCTGCAGATTCTCAGTCTTGCTTTGGCAGCACCCCTGTCCCACAGGCCAGGACATTCACCTCAGGGCCTTGCCCACAAAAGTCACAGTATTAAAATTTGATGAATGAAGGAAGGAAACTGCACAGAGACTAAGTATTTATTAGGAGGTTTACTGAGGATCTGAATCGAAATATTTGATAAGCAGACATCCAGAGTTCCCTAGGGTCAGATATTCTGTCAGGAGATGGGTATAGGGCTCCTGCTAACTCGCCAATACATGTTCTGGAAGAAGAAATGTAAGTTGAAGTCTGTGCACACAGAGGGTGTGCCCACTGCGGCCAAAGGACCAAAGGAACGAGCCCAGAGGAGGCACTCAGGAGCAGCTGCAAATTGAGACTCCAAACATTTCAGCATAGTTTTAGGAGAAAACTCTCCTCCATTTCTAAGTCTGGATAATACTGACTCCATTCTCTGGCCTGGAGGGCTTCCATGGTAACAAAGCATGGGAGTTGTACATGAAATCAAAGAAGGCAAAGGTCACCTGTCTTAGCCCATGGCAAAAGGCAAAATGGAGCTTCTATCTTTTCGTTATTCAGCTGCTGACACTCTACCCCAGAGCCCTACTTTGTAGTCCTTTCTCTGATATGAGGCACAGAGTCTCTGGATTTCCATTTTGAGAGCAATCTTTTTTTTTTTTTCTTGAACTAGACACGTGTTGGGTTTTCCTCCAACAGACTAGGAAGGTCAAGAGGTATGTTCTAGAGACCTCTTTGTGGTTGCTTAATGCAGAGCTTATGCAGACAGCTGCAAACACAAGGTAATGACCCTCTCAAGATTGATTAGCCTCTTAAAATGTGGGCCAAGATGGACTCTTAAATCCTAATCCTCACCTCTTCATTATAGCTTCCTTCTATTGTTAGCCGACAGACTAAGTCATGGACGCAATTAAATTCTTTACTGGTTCTTGTACTATTAATTCCTGCCAGAAACTATAGTCCCCTGCATTTAATCTTCCTTCCTTCCTTCCTTCCATCCATCCTTCCTTCCTTCTTTCTCTTTATCTTCTCTTGTTTTTGAGACAGGATCTTTTTAGATATAGGGTCTTGCTATATTGCCCAGGCTGGTCTCCAAGTCCTAGCCTTGAGTGATCCTCCTGCCTTAGCCTCCCAAAGTGCTATGATTACAGCTGTGAGCCATTGCAATTGGCCTACATTTTCTTTTTAAAAGTTATAAATGGAAACTATAACTTTATAAGCCCATATTTAAAAATTTTTCAGATTAATGTGGGGGTACAAATAGTTAAATTTCATAGTTAGCCTTTGTGAGGTTAAAGTCCAATTTGTAGGTGTCCTACACCCAGGTATTGTGCTGTACACCTATTCAATGTACTTTTATTTTTATTTTTATTTTTTTTGTTCAATGTACTTGTTGGGTGGGAATTTATCCACCACCCACCCTGCTCAAATTTCATTGAGTTTTTCTGTCTTGTGAGCATGTAGCTGTTAATCTACTAGTTCCAATTTAGTACTGCGTACATGTGATGTGTGTTTTTCCATTCTTGTGATACTCTAAAGAGGATGGTCTCCAAGTCCTTCCAGGCTGTTGTAAAAGATATATAATCTCTATCGTTTTTTATAAACCAGATTTTTCTTTTTTTTTGATTTTCACTTTCCCGAGGGAAGTGACAGTTTGGCTTGCTTTTTAATGATTTTTCAGTGATCCCACGAAGCTTACCGTGCCTCTTCCTAGAGGCCCATATCAACATACCTCCGGTCTGTGGGGTACAGCTCCACAGTGACCACATCCAGGGAGTTCCAGGCCGAGATGGTCAGTCCGTTGTACAGACACAGCATGCCTATCATCATGGATTCGCTGGTGCCGAACCAAAGGAAGAAACAGCTGATCCCCGAAAGCACCATAGAGCCACCTGCCAACAATGGAGGAACAGGCTAGAATGTTTCCTGCCATCTTAGTAGAGTAAGGACCCTGGGTCTTTGAGACAACTCAGGAAAACTGAATTCTAAGTGGAAACTGTAGAGTGGGCTCCGTAAAGCTCAAATGCAGGCACATTCACCTGTATGAAAGGTTTGTTTTTCTAACTGCCTTGTGATCACAGCAAGTCCCAAATACACATCATCCATTACTCAGCTACTTAAGTGGAAAAATATACATTAGTTACACATAATTAGCTTTTCAGTCTGTTAACTCAGGGAAACTGCCCAAATGAAATGTAATTAGACATAATTTTCACTACAATTTAGTTCTAATAAAAGGTCTAAGGGATTTCTACACATGAGATGTAAATTTCTAAGGGGGCATGGAGGGTGGGGATGGATGGAGTAGAGTGGGAAACAGGCTCCCTCTGGAGCAGTGTTTTCAACCTTTTTTTATGTCATGGCACACTTGAACCTATTGTTAAACTTTCACAGCACTCTTAGATTATGGTGATCAGAAAAAAGAGTAAAAAAATACGGATCATGCCCTGTACTTCTTTTGAAGATTAATATTAATGATCTTTAATCATGAATTAAATTAATTAATTAACGATCTTTAAAATTTTTCACAGCACATCTAAGAGATCCTCTCGCGGCACACCAGTGTTTGAAAATCACTACTCTAGATCGCAGGGGCAGCCATTTATTTTGCATGAAACCAAGTCCATACCTAGCATTGTTAAGCGCCCGATTCTGTCCATCAGAAGAGCAGACACGATGTTCCCTGGCAACACTGCCAGTGTCCCCAGGAAGTTGACAAAATAAATCCAGTAGGCACTGTAGTCATCATCAAAGGTAATCTGACATCCCGTCTTGTTGTGAAAAAATGAGCAGTTTTTAAATTCACTGTTAATGAATTTATAGGGTTCAAAATCTGTAGAGACAACGATCACAACAAAGACAGTTCATCAAGGTCTTACAGGTGTGCACCAGCATCAGAAAGCCCATTCAGGAGAGATTCACGGTCTCATAAATTCCTGGCAGGCTTTTCTCCCTGGGCCGGCTTGGCTTTTTGTGTCTGCTTCTGGCCAAAGCACAGGGTCTAGCCCAGGACCTCACATTACAAAGTAGCTGAATGATGAAAGACTTTTGTTGAATAAAGGAATAAATTAGGTTAAAGAGTCCAGTTATCTTCTCATTTCCTACCTTTGGCCATTGTTCATTATATTACTTGCTTATCCCTTTACAATATTACTTTGTTCTAACTGTTGTTATATCAAGACTATGTTTCTGGTACCATAGCTTACATAGTACAATTATAAAAAACAATTTGTTTCAGATCGTGCACAAATCAGCCTTATTATCTCTATTTTATGGGACTCTGAGGCACAGAGAAGGAACAGGGGGGTTCCTTTCCTTGGGTTCCTGAGATTGAATTTATATAATAACTTCAGGTTTATGTGGACAAATGCACTGAGGGACAGGAGTCAGCCCCATCAGAAGGTAATTAGCATTTATTTCTTAAACAGGGAACCATTTAAGAAGAGCTACAGAGGATGATGGGTTCTGCTAAAGGACTGTGAGAATCAAAAGTGGTATTTTGCTTGCTGATCAAGATCTGCTAAAAAAGCAGATCTTCTGAGGTTGAATGGGTTAGAAGACAGTGACAGATAGCACTGTTTAAAAACCAAGTAACAGAGACACCTGCTCCCATTCTCACTAGGAGCTGGGCAGAGCTGGCTCCTGTCTGAGCCCTGGAAGGCAGGACTGGCAACAGAGTGCACACTGACCCTCCTGCTCATGCCAGGCTGTTATTCTGGACTCACTTTATGGGACAAACATTCCAGTGGATGGGGGCTGTGAAATCAGATAGACCTGGCTTCAAACACCAGCTGTTACGAGGTCTATGATTATAGCCAAATTACTTAATTTTTCTACGCCTCACCTACTGTGAAAACAGAGATAAGGAAAGGCTAGCGAACTACAGTAGGAAACAGCACAGAGTAGGTGTCCAATCAATGTTTGTTTCCCCTCTTCCTCCCTCCCCCCCATCCCAGCAGGATTTTCAAACTCCATTATATGGTTTGGGCTAAATTTTATCTGATCAAGCATTAACCACATGCGTTCATCTCTGTTAACTAAAGCGTGCTCTCCTAAGCAAACACCAGATTTTGAAACCAGGATTATTAAATAAATTACAGGTTGATTCTTTGCTTTGAAAATGATTCTCCAAAAGACATTTTCTTTTTGCCAACTTTGAACTTTGGGAAATGCCATTTGCTTTAAATCTGGCAAAGACAAACAATACAAGCTTACTTTGGAACAACTTGATGTAGGGAACTTGTTCATTCACTCCTTAATATCCATTTCCCCCATAAGCCTCTACCCACCCTGTCACATGGTTATCACATTTCTGCCAAGAACTGGACCCTCAGTAGCACGCCTACCTGTGTTGTCAAAAACGGTATCAATAAATGTGCAGTTCTTGAAGTAGGTGTTGAGTGAAGTCACATCCTCAAAAGTGCAGGACTTAAAAACTGAGTCTTTGAAAGTTACGGATTTGAACTTGACCCCTAGGAATCTGTCCAATACACACACAAAAGTTTATATCAATGACTTGTATCTATCTGAGTTCAAAGTCACGTCAAACAGGTTTAGCGACACGGTACCCCACGGTGGACTTTCTTAATTACAAAGGACACAAGTTTATGGATGTTCTAAGCTCTTTGCTTTCCTCTTTTTCCTCATCCAGGCTGTCCTTTGGCTCTCTCATTGCTCACCAATATTATTTTCCACTAGGAGAAGAGATGATATGATACTTGCCTTAGCTTTCTGAGATGTTAGTAAATGGTTTTGTGAGGTATGCAATTGAAAGTAAAGTGTTGGAGGATTACCTGTGGCTACTGATTCTTTACTTTTCAATCTCATCCTTTTATTTCTTCATGCATGGCTTTACTTGAAAATTCTCTATTTGGGGTGAATGGCTCAACTTGAAGATGTTCTCCAACTTGAACTTGGTAAATAATAAAATTCTGTTTCCTAATGTGAAAACCCAAAGCTTCTGCATTCTAGCATAGGGACTTCTGATTATCCTGAAGTGAGGGCAGCAGAATTCTGTTCCATTTATATGAAGAATGACTGACCGACTTTGGGGTGAAGAAACTCTTAGCTCACATTCATTTCCAGGAGTATTTTACTTCTCACAGCCAACAGATAGTTTTTGAAACAAATAGAATTATGAGAGCCCTGCTTATTTTCAGAAACATGTGGACAATAAAATCTGTTCAGATACATTTTGGGGTATTATTTCTTAACTGTTTTTTATGATTCTCATGGTTGGCATTAACATTTTGGGGCATTGTAACGGGGAATTCTGAGTGGTGAAGATGATAGCAGTCATAATGCTCATAATGTCTTGTAAGAGTCTGATTCAGGCCTCGTCAGGATTGATAAAGACTCCTAGCAGCAGAGATGCATATTCATCAATGAATCTCAATACTTTATTAAGGGACTGTGAGTGAATACTTAGCCAGTCACTAGAGGGAAATGCTTGTTCCCCTGAGGACAGGGTTATTACATCAATATTGCTCTTATATATTATATATTATCTTATAAAGGGGCAGAAAAGAACTGATCCTTCTGGGCAAGTGAGCTGACTTAAAAACAATACGCTCACTATCCAGTACTTGCAAATTTATTTTCACCCCGATACTCGATTGCATTTGTTGGTTCAAAATACACTGTGGTCTCACAGACCAACCAGCTTGAAAAATAATTTTGTTTTCCTCCCCCCATTCCAGGGGCCCAGAGTAAAACACTCTAAAGGTACTAAAGGAGGCTAAAAAATGGTGCATTTTAGGACGCATCATTGGTAAACGGTGCATTTACCAATTTTCTAAAATGGAACTGAATTTGCAAAGGGGAAGTAATTTTATTTTTTTGAATAGATAATATACGCACAGAATACTCATGGAACAAAATTCAAAAGGTTGTAAATGGAAAAAACCAAGCTTTTCCCCACCCATCCCCAAGCCATTCAGTTCCTCTGAATGGTTATCCAGAGATAACCACTGCTGTTCATTTCTCCTGTGCTCTTCGGGGAACAGTCTGCCTGTGAAGTGCCTCCCACACCTTGCTCTGTCTCCTTATAGTCTAGCCGTGGTTATCGGCACATAAAAAAATCGCCATTTTATGATGTTAAACAGAGAAAGCTATATAAAAATGAGCCAGTTGGTGATTTTTCAAAATTTCCTGAAGAAGAAAAATTTCTTTTCTATCACCTTTTAAAATAAATGCATAATGTATGTTCTACAAGGATCTCAATATTATTAAAATGATTAATCAGTATGTTGCCAATGTAAAAAAAATTCTAATGATGATTGAGTATCCAGCTTGAACTGTAACAGATAAGACAGGAACGTGACTATAAATTAGAAATTTCTAACGGAGTAACAACACTTTCTTAACGAAACAAAGTAAATTTTCACCTTAGAATGACAGAGGACTTGACACTGAGGTTTGTGTGAAACACAATCGCAGTGTTTTATGTGGGAGAGGGAAGGTGCTCCCCTACTGCTCAGATTATGGTTAGGCCACTCATTGAATTGCTAATTCAAAGTTACTCCTAGTTAGTAACTCCCCTTCCTATTTTACAGATCACAAGCACCCTGCAGAATTCTTTTTCATCTTCCTGAACTAGTTTTCTGCACTGGGCAACTGGTGCAGTAAAAGTTAGATTTTTACTTTTAACACTTTTGAAATTGGGACAGTTTCTTAAGAATAACGGAAGCAATCATAAACTTACACCAAATTATGGTGCAGACAACAAGTATGTGAGTATAAAACCAGGACCTGGTCTATTCTTTGCTTCTCTGAAAGAATGACTCAGAACCACCTCCCTGAGCCAATTCTTCCTTGTCCGCAAGAAGCATTTCAGATCTCATTCTCAAGAACCCCTGGCTCATACATTCATTCCATCTTTTCAAAGCCCTTAAATTTGTAGAGTCTCCTGTTCTCTGATTGAAACTTGTCCTGAAACACCCCAATTCTGGATAGTGGAGAAAGGAGGAGTTCTGAGAAGTGATCCCCTTTCTCAGGAACAGAGGACTCATCAAATTACATTTCAGATTTCTTCTCTGAACTCAATCCTGTAGCACCTTATTTTCTCATACTCCTCATTCTTCTGTACCCTAACTTACTGTCAGCACTCTTCAACATCTCTAAATTTTCTTTTCACATCAATCAATTCCACTACTTAATAAATATGAGGCAACTCAGTGGTTTAATAAATATGAACATGACAGTTTCAAAATTAGCTCTATGTGAAGTAACTGGTAGACCAGCATCTTGTTTTAACGGCCCATTTAGACATATTCAAATTCACCATGAAAGTGACTAAATGTATAAATTTAAAAACCAAATGTATTCATGTTTTAGTACAGCAAAGGCTAACCAGAAATACATTCTTGTGACTGGGTAGTAAATTAGTTTATTTCAAAGTTTCCAGACCTGCCATTGTCATATTCCATTCCAGTATGGATCTGATTTTCCATTGTGAAGTTAATACTGAAATTTGCATATTTATCTCTCTGCACATTTCTAGTTAGGGACGCATATTCATCAGACTGCAGATGTTTAATGACATCAGGGAACCAAACAGATAATCCATAGTACCTGCAAAGACAAAGAAATAAGAGTTTGCAAAGACACAAGTGCATCAGGGACAATGAACACCTCCTTAATGTTTTTAGAGCAGTAGTGGTTCCCACAGAAGCGCCGGCTCCTTCCGACATTATAAATAAATCGTACAGTAGGCTCGGCGCCTGTGGCTCAGCGGGCTAAGGCGCCAGCCATGTAAACCTGAGCTGGCGGGTTCAAATCCAGCCTGGGCCCGCCAAACAACAATGATGGCTGCAACCCAAACAAAAATAGCCGGGCGTTGTGGTGGGCACCTATAGTTCCAGCTACTTGGGAGGCAGAGGCAGGAGACTCACTTGAGCCCAAGAATTGGAGGTTGCTGTGAGCTGTAATGCCACGACACTCTACCCAGGGCGACAGCTTGAGACTCTGTCTCAAAAAAAAAAAAAAAAAAAAAATCATACAGTAATTCAGGTTACCCTACCCCCTACCATCAACTGGCAAAAATCAAGAAAGATGGTCTGGGGTTATCTGGAGAACCACATGTATGTAATTCCTGAACCCCTCCTCTGGGAAGAGATGTGCTGAAAGACATCCTAAACCCACACACGATGCTATCATCTAAATGTGTCCTCCCAAAATTCATGTGATAGTAATAGAGGCAGGGTCTTTAGGAGGTGATTAGGTCACTAGGGCAGAGCCCTCATGAATGGGATTCGAGTTCTAATAAAAAGTGTGAGAGAGCTGTCTCCTTTCCTTTGGATTCTACTGCTCCTCCCACCATGTGAGGGCAGTGTTTGTCTCCTCTGGAGGATTCAGTGACAAGGTGCCATCTTGGAAAAAAAGTGCTGAATCATTATCAGACACTGAATCGACCAGTGGCTTGGTCTTGGACTTCCAGGCTCCAGGACTGTGAGAAATAAATTTCTATTGTTGGTTGGGCATGGTGGCTTTTGCCTATAATCTCAGCACTTTGGGAGGCTGAGGCAAAAGAATGGCCTGAGGCCAGGAGTTTGAGATCAGCCTGGGCAACACAGAAAGACTCCATCTATATAAAAAATAATAAAAAAAATTCTGTTATTATAAATTGCCTGGTCTATGGTACTGTGTAACAGCAGCATAAATGGATGAAGACATCTGGCATCCTACCCTGGTGTCTTTCTCATTGTCCCAGGCTACAGTGAGAAACCTTACTTCCTAGATTCATGGCACAAACTCCTAGGATCTGAGAACCGTGAGTGAGAGCCCTGAATGACTCTTCCACTAATGGAGACTCTTTCTTTGTTCCTACACTTCTGTGATACTGCTAACCTGGGGGCAGAACCCCATTTCTCAAGATGGCTCAAGGTTGTGAAAAGGACATTCAGGTTGTTATCTGAAAATCCACGTAATCCCCCTTTCTGTCTCTCAGCCTCTACAGTACTACTCTGACAGCCGGGTCGTGCTGCTGTGCTGGTCAGTATAGTAGTCACTGACCACAGGTGGCCACCAGGCAGCTGAGAAGTGGCTAGTCCAAATGGAGATATGCTATAAATACAAAATAGCACAGGATTTTGAAGACTTATGAGAAAAAGAAAGTATAATCGGTCAATAATTTTTATGTTGATTGTATGTTGAAATGATACTGTGTTGGGCAGAATGAGATGAATGAAGCACAGAATTGAAATTAATTTCATCTGCTTCCTGGCTACTAGAAATTTTCCGATGACATCTATAGTTCACATTTCTAGCAGACAGTGCTTCTTTAAAATACTAGTTCCCAAAGTGGGGTCCCTGGACCAGCAGTATAAGCATCACCCATGAACCTCTTTGAAATGCAAACCCAGACTCCACTGAGAGCTGATGAATCAAAAGCTCTGGAAGTGGAGTCTTCTAGGTGATTCTTCTGAAGTGCACTCACATTTGAGTGAGTTTATCCCCAGCGACACTTAACTACACCAAGAAAGAAGTGGTTATGAGCATAATGTTTGCAGGCAGACAGGCTGCATTTGAATCCTGCTTGTGGCACTTACCAGCTTCATGCACTTGGGCCAATTCTCTAAGCCTCATTTGCCCATGTCTAACATGGGAATGATGGTCATGTCCACCTTCATGGGTACTTTCTCAGACTAAATGGCATGCAAATCACCTAGTATGTAGAGAGTGCTCCAATCACCATCACTGTCTTGGGATTCCTGAAACATCTCTGCCTCAGGATGCCACAGAGTCCAACCATTTTCCTTCATAGACCATGAATTAATCACTGTGGGGTGTGAGAGTGGTCACTGAGTAAGAAATGACTCGGGGGGGTGGGCAACATCTAGGGCACTGCTCCCTCATCAGACGTGTGGAGCAGAACTTTGGAATGGCAATAATGAGGGACGCACGCAGCCCAGGAACATCCACCATCAATGACGTGGAGGGGTCTCAGCTGATTTTTCATTTATCCTGCCAACAATTACCAAGCGATCACTAAATGTTAGGCACTGCTGAGATCCCAGGGACATAGCAGCAAAGAGTAAAGAAATCATAAAGCTTAACACCTGGTCAATAATGAATCAGTAAATGAAACAAACCAGATAATGATTACCACTCTCCACACCTGGACAGCAGGACTTCTCTTACCTGTCTTTGCACTTGACCCACTGTTTGGGCACACAGTAGGCACTTTAGTAAATTTCCAGCCTTCCCTTCCTCCAGAGATCAATGGATTTTCTGGAAGTTGGGTGGCAGTTACTTTACATATTCTAACTCAACTCTCTTAATTTAGAAATGAGGAGCTGAGACAAAGTCATGTCCTGAAGTCACACAGCTAAACAAGTTACCCAGAGAACGAGCTGCTAGGTGTCCCAAGCCCAGCTTCCTTCTTTCTCTTGTCCCAGCTCAACCAACACTGGGAAGGAGGGTCATCTTTGACTGCTCGCCTGTTTGAATCTTGGGTTGTTAAGAGATGGACTGCAGCTTAGATATTAGGCTCTACCAGACATGGAGAGCCCACCGACCTGAAAGTGTAGCATATTACCTAAATGTCTTTTTCTAAACAGCAAATTACACGACAAAAGAGCTGTGCACACACATTCTAAGCTATGTCAGTGATTAGCAAATCAAACTCGGATATTTTCTCCCCATCTCCTCTTTTCCTAGAACACACATATGGTAGTTTTATTCACTTGGCAACAACTATTTATTGGGCTCCTATTATGTGCCAGGGATACGGACCAATACAACCCTGTCCTCATGGGGTTTCAGTAAGGCTGGCCACAATGTATTTTCTATATAGAATAAAGATGACAGAGGGGCTGCAATTTAAAAAAAAGGTGGTTAAGGAAAGTGAGAAGGTGACATCTGAGGGAAGACTGGAAGAGGTGAGGAAAAGAGCAGGGCAGATAACTGGGGAAGGGTGCCAAGCAGAGGGCTGGTGCAATGGCCTGAGATGGGAACAGTTCTGGAATGTTCAAGAAGAGCAGAGAGCCTGGTGGGGCTGGACCAAGAGTGGATGGTGAAGTCCCAGAGCAAATGATCTGAGGCTTCCAAACACTCTTGGTTTTGCCACCCCGGATTTATGAAAAGATAAATAAAATAATTGGTTTGTAAAAACCACAGCTGTCCAGCAAATCTAAGCTGAAAAAAAAAAAAATCTTTTCTAGCAGGTTAATAGAATCAAGCAGAAGAAGAAAAGGCAGCAAGCATGGCCGGAAGCAGCAATGTAAATATTCAACAACTTTGCTTGCCAAGTATTTAAATATCACTTACCCAAATGACAGGGTGAACCAGACAATTGTAAGTTTTATTGTATTTTCCCTGACTGGGTAGTTGAAACATCTCATAAAAGTCAACCAAATCTGTGAAATATTAGAGAGTTAGTTTTCTAAAGCAGTTACTTAGTCAACCCCACACCCCACCCCTTCCACCAAATTAAACAGAAGCTGAGTTTTTGTTGGGTTGAATTCATTTCAACTTAAAATATGAGTTAAATAGAAAATCTAATACTGGAGGTTTCATTTCTCAGCTTCCTGCAGGCAAGTGGACAAAGTAACTCAAGACTTCAAGGCACCCCATCCCTGCCAAGCCCCCGGGCCTAATGCCTTCCCTTTTCCACAGATGAATGTACTGGTAACTTCTGATCCAAAAGGGGTCCGAAGGCCTAGTCCCAGGGCAGGAGTTGGGTGTCCAGGGCAGGGGGGAAGAGCCCCACTCCTGGGACCAGCACAGCCAGCCCCTCTCTGACCACCCTACATGCAGCATGTTGACATGCAGTGCAGGGCTTGTTACTTACTCCGTACAGCTCTGTGCGGATCCGAACAAAACACCTCCTGTACCACGTTCCCGTGTCACTCTCAATTTCAATCAGCTCATCTATTTGTTTAGGGGTTTTGATTTTGTTTACCTGTAGAGAGCAACAAAGTGCAAAGTGCTAAGTTCTCTGAAGTTGCTGCGCTTAGGTTCACAGTTTGTACAGGAGTGAAACCGACTCCAATAAAAAGTAAGCGGTATTATCACCCCATGCGTATTCGAGACCTTTGGCACTTAAAAGAACCAAATAAAGACTGAGTAAGAGGCAATGACAGAGAAATAGGGGAACGGTAAGTAGTAATGGATAATATGAAACCCAAATGACTTCTGTGATCACAACTGCAAAGACACACGTTTTGTAGATTAAAATATCCAGATAGAGCCTTGGTGCCTGTAGCTCAAGCTAAGGGTTCGAATCCAGCCTGGGCCTGCCAAACAACAATGACAACCACAAACAAAAAATAGCCGGTTGTTGTGGTGGGCGCCTGTTAGTTCCAGCTACTTGAGGAGCTGAGGCAAGAGAATAGCTTAAGCCCAGGAGTTGGAGGTTGCTGTGAACTGTGATGCCACAGCACTCTACCTAGGGTGACAGCTTGAGGCTCTGTCTCAAAAAATAAAAATAAAAATAAATAAAAAATCCAGATAGAATAGCTTCTATTTTGCTTAGGGAGGATGGGTGGAGGGAGGGTGATTGGTGGGATTACACCTACGGTGTGTCTTAGAAGGGTACAGGTGAAACTTACTGAATGTAGAATACCAATGTCCATATATAGTAATTATGAAAATGCCATAAAGGCTATGTTAAACTGTTCGATGAAAATATTTCAGATTGTATATGAAGTCAGAACATTGTGCCCCATGATTTCACTATTGTACACAATTATGATTTAATAAAAATTAAAAAAAAAATGGGCAGCGCCTGTGGCTCAACGAGTAGGGCGCCGACCCCATATACTGAGGGCTGCGGGTTCAAACCCGGCCCTGGCCGAACTGCATCAAAAATTAGCCGGTCGCTGTGGCGGGCGCCTGTAGTCTCAGCTACTTGGGAAGCTGAGGCAAGACAATCGCTTTAGCCCAGGAGTTGGAAGTTGCTGTGAGCTGTGACTCCACAGCACTCTACCGAGGGCGATACAGTGAGACTGTCTCCACAAAACAACAACAACAAAAAACAAACAAACAAACAAACAAAAACCACAAAAATTAAAAAAAAAAGAATTATTTTGCTTAAAGTGCTGTATACACCTGAAGGTACATGCCTTTGAAACCTTCTTATTGATGAATTTGACCTCTAACAGTGGTTCTTAAAGTATTCGTTCTTAGAGCACCAGTATGACTTTTTTTTTCTTTCTTTCACAGTGAAACACACAGTGCTGACCATGATGCAAAATTAAGTGAATGAGTGTGGATTGCAGGTATCAACACTGATTTTTCAGCAATATGAGAGAAATAAATGATAGAGGGTCAGTGTAAAAAAATTGCTTCTATGACTTAAGTTAACTTCCTTTTGCTAAGGAAAAAATCCACAAGACGGGAGAAGCAATGTTTTCAACACCCAGATAGAATCCTGAAAAGAGAAAATAGAGAAAGAATGGTTCCTTGTGGACCTGGCCTATCTTGCCCTGTTGATCAAGATTTACCTGTTTTTGCTAAATCTGAGAGGATGTGGAAACGTGCACACATTACCCCTGCGAGGGATTTGAACAGATCTTTTCGGAGATGCTGGCAACATCCACAGTGGCAATTTTATCAAAAGAATCCAGGTACCAAGGCCTGTTTTTGTTTTGTTTTGTTTTGTTTGTTTTTTTGAGACAGAGCCTCAAGCTGTCACCCTGGATAGAGTGCTGTGGCATCACAGCTCACAGCAACCTCCAGTTCCTGGGCTCAAGCGAGTTTCCTGCCTCTGCCTCCCAAGTAGCTGGGATTACAGGCGCCTGCCACAATGCCCAGCCATTTTTTGGTTGCAGGCGTCATTGTTGTTTGTTGGGCCCAGGCTGGATTCGAACTCGCAAGCTCAGGTGTACGTGGCTGGCGCCTTAGCCTGTTGAGCCACAGGCGCCGAGCCCCAAGGCCTGTTTTTAACAGAGGTGATTTGGGGACTCTTGTCGTCTTTCATATTATACCAGATGAGAGAAGCAGTAGCTTCTTTCTGGCCAAGTAGACAAAGTTGTCTTACTTAAGAAAAGTAATTTCTAGCTGGGTGTGGGAAGCAGGGCAATGAGGCCCTACGGAGACACCTTCTCAGAAGGTCTTTGGTAAATAAAGGGTTTTATCATCATTTGGCTGAGAGGGGGGATGAGTATCCAGAAGGTGTTTCAAGATCTCTCCAGCCTTATGACCCTTTAATTTAAAAATACTTTTTCTCTATTGCACATTTACTTGAAAGCAGAGACTTAATGTTGCTAGGCTCTTCCTTAATTGAGGACATCCATTACTGATCTTCAGTTCTCCAGGAAGCTGCAGAGAAAATGTTGCTGTTTAAGAGTCAGTGATGATTTGGATAGAGGCTAGATTGAAGTCCACCCTCATATTTAAAAACATTTATTTCCTAACTAAAAATAAAATGAACAAATAAGAGAGCAGGGGACTGCTTATGCAGACATGATTTCACGTTTTAAGAACTGTAATTGATGTTATTTATAAGCCACTGAAAATCCTACTTTCTATGTTTCCTTCTCTGTCTTATCGTATGTCCTCCCGAATTGGTTCTAGAATGTTTTAGTCTAATTGTATGACTGCATATATCGAAAGATTTAAAACTATAGTTAATTCAAGGGTGACAGCTGTGGCTGAAAGGAGTAGGGCGCCGGCTCCATGTGCGGGAGGTGGCGGGTTCAAACCTAGCCCCCGCCAAAACAACAACAACAAAACAAACAAACAAACAAAAAAACCAAACCAAAACTATAGCTAGTTCCAAAAAATTGTATGCATCCAATTTAAGTTAATTTAGACTGGCTTTCCTCATTGAGAACCATATTTATGACTAGAGTCTGCGGCAGATTAGGTAAAGCGCCAGGTCTAAGGAGCTGGAAGATGAGTGTGGCTGTAGAGAGGAACTGGAGAGTCAACAGGGACAGGGCTTCGGTGTGCAGACTGAGAAGCCAGTAGAAAGTGAGATTGGGGTGTGTGCTGTGCATGTGGGCACCTATGTGCATGTACGTATAATGAAGTGAAATATATATGTTGGAAATAAATTTATGCTTCTTTGAGAGCTTGTGCTCATATTCAGCCACATCAAATTGAAACCGCATACTTAGATTACCTTTTCCTGGCTTCCCACATGGCTACCTTGCTTTAGCAAATTTTGATTAATTATTGATCTAAGAAATGGCCATGTGTAAAATCCCCGCCTTTATGTACCATAAATAGTTGTATTGAAGATAACATTTATTATATTGTTCAAAATCTCTTATAATATGGCCTGTGCCTAAACTTCCCCAAATTACAATTAGATGAAGTTGGCCTTGCCTGAAAAACAGATACATGTTCCATTTACTTCATGTCAAAAATGACATGATCCATTAAATTTATCTTTTGCCTTGGTTGTCTGGAAACCCAGAGATTAGTTTTCTGATCGGTCACACTGCTTTGCTCTAGTATAATTGTTTTTTCTTTTTTTCTTTTCTCCTCCTGCCCCCTTCTTTCTCCCTCTCCTTATCCGCTTCCTCCTTTTTGTACTTTCAGTAAATAATCTTAACATTTTACTAAGTATTCCAAGCTCTGTTAAGGCCTCAGCATCATGAAGGCTAATTCCCGATCTCTTAGAGAAAACGTTATGGGGCTGCTTTGAGTGTCCATTTCTGGGAGTGTTGGATGTTACTTGAAAATGTACCCAGAAACCTCGAGGCCAACATCGTCACCAATAAGGGTATTTTGTGCCACTTTCTTGCATATAAAATATACGTGCTTGATTTGGGATTTTGTTTAAATCTGACTGTTTTGTCTTTTAATAGGAGTGTTTACACTATTCGTATTTATTATATACTAATATTTCTACTTTTAACCTAAGACTTCTTATTTAAAAGATATTATTTTATTTCCTGTCTCCTTATCAATGAGGTATGCTTTTTTCCTTTTTTCTGTGTTCAAAATGTATTTCTAATTTTAGTTATTTTTAAATTTTTCAAAAGTATTTTCTAGGCTAGCCTATATTTTTATAAAAATACTCTTGAATGTTCTTGCTGTTTCCAACTTCTGTGGGTTTAGGTAGAGAAACTTGTTATAGAATATAAAAAATAATTATTTTGTATTTTTAAAATATATTTTGACATTTGTTTTAAATCTATTATCCTTCTGAAAATAATTATTATTGACACTCATATGTTTAACTTACTTCTTTTTTTTTTTTTTTTAGAGACAGAGTCTCACTTTATCACCCTCGGTAGAGTGCCGTGGCGTCACACAGCTCACAGCAACCTCCAACTCCTGGGCTTAGGTGATTCTCTTGCTTCAACCTCCTGAGTAGCTAGGACTACAGGCGCCCGCCACAAGGCCCAGCTATTTTTTTTGTTTTGCAGTTCGGCTGAGGCCAGATTTGAACCTGCCATCTTTGGTATACGAGGCCGATGCCCTACTCGATGAGCCACAGGTGCCACCCTTAACTACTTGATTTTTTTTTTTTTGAGACAGAGTCTCACTTGGTTGCCCTCTGTAGAGTGGGCATTGTATGTTGTCACAGCTCACAGCAACCTCAAACCCCTGGGCTTAAGCAATTCTCTTGCCTCAGCTACCCAAGTAGCTGGGACTACAGGTGTCTGGCTATTTTTAGAGACAGGGTCTTGGTCTTGCTCAGGCTGGTCTCAAACCCATGAGATCAGGCAATCTACTCACCTGGGCTTCCCAAACAGGATTACAGGCATGAGTCACTGCTCTTGGCCTTCTTACTTCTTGATTTATGGGTTTTATTTATTTATTTATTTTTTGAGACAGAGCCTCAAGCTGTCACCCTGGATAGAGTGCCATGGCATCATAGCTCACAGCAACCTCCCATTCCTGGGCTCGAGCGAGTCTCTTGCCTCTGCCTCCCAAGTCACTGAGACCACAGGCGCCCGCCACAACGCCAGGCCATTTTTTGGTTGCAGCCGTCATTGTTGTTTGGCGGGCCCGGGGGCTGAATTCGAACCCGCCAGCTCAGGTGTACGTGGCTGGTGCCTTAGCCTGTTGAGCCACAGGCGCTGAGCCTTTATGGGTTTTATTTTAACTTAGTTTGAACACATCAAGTTATTTTTTCAAGAACATTATATGGGGCTCAGCGCCTGTGGCTCAATGGGCTGAGGCGCCAGCCATGTACACCTGAGCTGGCAGGTTCGAATCCAGCCCAGGCCCACCAAACAACAATGACGGCTGCAACCAAAAAATGGCCGGGCATTGTGGTGGGTGCCTGTAGTCCCAGCTACTTGGGAGGTGGAGGCAGGAGACTCGCTTGAGCCCAGGAATTGGAGGTTGCTGTGAGCTGTGATGCCATAGCACTCTATCTAGGGTGAAAGCTTGAGGCTCTGTCTCAAAAAAAAAAAAAAAAGAAAGAACATTATATGGGTGGTATTTTGGGGGCTCTTCTATTTATGAGAATACTATTATTTCCTTCTAATGTAAATGAATTTGTCTGGTTTTGAAATTTGGGGAGAACTTTTTAAAGGCTTTAATAGGTTTTCATGTGCTTTTATATAAATGCACATGCTGTGTGCATATATTAATATGCATAATATATTCCTATAAGTATATGATATGATACATATGTAATTATACATGTATATATCTATAACTGTACATACATATTAATACATGAACATGTATAATATATACATATTAATATATGTATAATATATATACATAGATGTATACACAGATATACAGACATTTGTATGTGAATGTACATGTATATCTATAATAATCTGCACAGATGTGTTTATCTTATTATATAGATATGTAAATATTATTAGTTGCTGTTTATGGAGTACTTCAAATGTGCCAGACATTTTGCTAAATGCTTTACATACATTTTCTTATTTGACTCTCCTAACAAATCTACCAGTTGGGTTTTATTCTAATCATAGATAAGGAAGCTGAAGCTCAGCACCTTGATGTTACTTGCTCAGCTCATACAGCACGTGAGTGACCTGGTTTTCAACCCTTATGCAGTTGCATTATCTAGGAGACCCTATGTTTTGAACTCCTTGGCTGAGCAGCATATGGAAGTAATTTTCAGCTGGGTGACTGGGGCAAGAACAGTGACCTGGCTGAGCAGAGGACACAGACCCACAGAGGCCAGACCTCTGCTGACAGCAAGTCAAGGAGAATTGGCTGGTGGTCCCTACAACCAAGGGCCTCATGCCCTCAGGTTCTGAGCTTCAGAATCAGAGAATACATCTGAGAAATAAAGGTATTCTTTCCACCTAACCCCATCCTTTGGGTTGGTGTTATCATTTGATCAACCAGAGAGCTCTGGGATCCTACATAGGCATGGGTGGAGGTCTGGCAGTCTATGGGTCCAACACAGCTCTGTGCCTATCTCTATAAATAAAGTTTTATTGAAACATAGTCACACCCATTTGTTTACACGTTGCCAATGGCTGATTTTTTGCTATAGGGGCAGAGTTGAGTAGTTGTGACAGAGACTACTTGCAAAGCCTAAAGTATCTACAGTCTTGTCCTTGACAGAAAGCACGTTCTAGTCCCAGCACTGTGAATTCTCTGAGGAGCAGACTCACCGTGAAGACCTTCTCAGGTTGACCCCGGGCTCTCATGTTGGTGTCATGAATCAGCTTCAGAATCATCCAAGCTTCATCATGTTTTCCAACCTAAGAAATGGGAGTAGACAGTGAAGCTCTAGGAGTGACAGACACCCTTACCATCCCTGAATTTCCAATAACCAGCTTGTATCATAAGATTAAATGAGTCAGAATTGTGCAAATGTGTTTAGGTATATCCCATTGGAACAGACAGACTACTTGGATATCACAGAATACATTAGCAATTCAAAGAATATACCTACAACTAGAAATAAGTACCCTTAGATAATAAAATTCCATTTCTATAACAATAAGCCATGTTTTTTTCGCTGAGTAAAAAGTTGCTTGCATAAGGTGGAACACAAATGTTTTCTGGCCATGAGACAGCTTTTCCACGTGTTGGTGCTTCAAAGCATGTCTCCATGAAGCCAAACCCTCCAGAATTCCACAGTAGGAAGGAGAAACATACCCCCCCAAGAGGCAAACATATCTTTCTAGAATTAGCAAAGAACTCTTTCCAGTGCATGTCGGCTATGTGCATATTTATAATAACAAGAGTTACCTCCAACAAGAACCGTGGGCTTTCAGGCATGAACGTGAGGGCCACCACAGAGCAGACGCAGGGGAGCGCGCAGACGATGACGAACACACGCCAGCTGTGAAACTGGTAGGCTGACCCCATGCTGAAGCTCCACCCTGGAAGTAGAGGACGAGAAGGGTGAGGGAGAGCGTCTCCCAGGTGGCCCACTGGGAAAGTCGCCGTGGAGCCTGCACTGTGGGTTCATTGACCAGGTCTTACTCTCCATGAGCTGATCTGGGCATCAGCCACTGTGACCAGCTCGGTCCTAAGACCACCTGTGGCTGTGCTGAGAAGAAAAGTACTTGGAACCCAAGGGGTTGGGGCATAAGCATGGTGGGGTGTGTATGCTACATACACATACAACCAAACCCCGAAGGCCAAGGTCATTTTGGGAGAATGCTTTTCCTAGTAGAGCACTGTGCTGAGTATCTTCTGTTCGCTCTTCAGTTCACTGTCCTTTTTCCGCTCTGCCTGTGCCGAGAAATCGCCTCTAGGGTCTGTATCTACCTGCTCCCTTGCCCACTGGTTCCAGCTTGTTTTGAATAAAGGAAGTCAGGCCAGAGAACAGAGGGCGGGAGGAGGGATGGGATATCCTCTCCCCTTGCTTCCCTTTTGGCCTCCCGGCTGGTGGGGTCTGGCAGTGGACACGTAACTCCTGGGCCTTCTCCTGCAGCCGCAGGGCTTGTCAGGGTCTGGCCACCCCCCTCCTGTTGCTGTTTGAGGCATTGGTAGCTCCAAGGTGCCATATTATTCCTTATTGCCTTCTCTAACGGTTTCCATATCTTCAGGAATAGTCCCTACAGTAAATTCTTTCCCCTATCCCAGGTGTCACCCGTTTCCTGCCAGCACCCTGACTATACAATTATTAGGAGTTGGCAGTTGTATATCCCCTTATACACGTGGCATGCAGTAGATCACGAGATTTTAATTTCCAAATATTATCAAATTATAGGTTTTTATTATAACATAAAAATAGGCACAATAGGGTACAAACAGAAATTCCCTTCAAGAGTTAAAAGAAAGCTACTATCAGAGTGAATATAAAATGGAAAAAAAGCAAAATTCAAATACGGTGCTAAATGAGAAATAATGAGGCATATCACATCTAATTGAAAACAGAGAGGAGGATTATAGACGCCTAGATGAATTATGTGAGGTGAAATTTTCATTTACAGCAAGCTTGGTGTTTGTGTGAACAAAAGTCAGGTTGTCTGTATCTTGTCCCCAGAAGAGCAGCGTAATTATTCATTATTTACTTGGGAGTCAAGTGAGATTCTGAAGGTGATCTAACTTCCGCAAGGCCACGGAGCTGCAGTTACATATCAGAGTCTTGACTGCCAGGATTCAAGACAGAATCTTACCCCAACACACAGCCTTGTGGGTGCACACTCACTCACTCTTTTTTTGAGACCTAGTCTTGCTTTGTGACCCCAGCTAAAGTACCCTGGGTAGAGTTCTGTGGCATCATCATAGCTCACAGCAACCTCAAACTCCTGGGCTCAAGCGATCTTCCTGCTTCAGCTTCCCAAGTAGCTGGGACTATAGGCACCTGCCACTATGTCCAGCTAATTTTTCCTATTTTTAGTGGAGATGGGATCTTGCTTTTGCTCAGGAGGTCTCAAGTGATCTTCCCTCCTGGGCTTCCCAGAGTGCTAGAATTACAGTGAGCCACTGCAGCCGGCCTCACTCACTCTTAAATACTGAATTTGTTGACAAATGATATAAACATCAACAACATGCTATCTTAGGTTAACACTATTTTTATTATTCTTGCTACAATATATTATATTATATAAAATAATGATATTTTATTATTCATGTTATTAATCTTAGGTTAATAATATTTTTTCTGAGGGTCTGGGCATGCTGGCTCATGCCTGTAATCCCAGCACTCTGGGAGGCTGAGGCAGGCCGATTGTCTGAGCTCACAGGTTCGATATCAGCCTGAGCAAGTACAAGACCCCATCTCTAAAACATAGCCAGGTGTTGTGGCGGGCGCCTGTAGTCCCAGCTACTTAGGAGGCTGAGGCAAGAGAATCGCTTAAGCCCAAGAGTTTGAGGTTGCTGTGAGTTGTGATGCCATGGCACTCTACTGAGGGTGACATTGTGAGACTCTGTCTCAAAAAGAAAAAAAAAAAAAAAATATATATATATATATAAATATAATATTTTCTGAGATTTTAATATAAGAAGATTTTGTGGATTGCTAAATTTATTATATCATAAATTTTAGGGAGATGATTGCTCTCAATGTTTTATGTACCAAAATTTCTAAAGCCTCACATATCCCAAAATGCAGAAGAAATTCTAGGATGGAACAAAGAAAACATAACTTCTTCATGTCATATTTATTCTTAGAGCTTCATATAAAGAACTTTTTGAAAACCTCTAAAATCCTATTGTTCTAGGCATTTGAAAAAAACTAAAAGCATTAGGGGAGATGAAATAAGCAAATGCAATGTTTTAAACTTCAGGCTATGGCACTGTCCTTAAAATACAGGAGGAAGGAGTGAAGACCAGAGGGGGAAGGTCTCCTGTGCCACTGTTCTAATCAAGTAGTTTGGAAGGTAAAATTTTCCAAGAAAAACAGGGTGGAGTGATTAATCCAAACAGAAAGTTATTCAGTGCATAGAGTAGAAAGCCTCTTGTGGAAGACAGAATAATGCTCCCTCCCCGCAAAATATGTCCTCATCCTAATCTCCAGAACGTGTGAATAAGAACCTTACATGCACAGCCTTCACCACATTTTCTTAATTAGGCTATGGTAACCAGTTTGGTGTAAGTATTTCAAATTGCATATAAAAGCAGCACATTGTACCCCATAAATGCATTAATGTATATAGCTATGATTTAATTAAAAAAAGAAAAAGAGAGCCTTATGTGCAAAAGGACTTTTCCAATGTTATTAAGTTAAAGATCTTGAGATTAGAGAGATTATCCTGGGCTAGATGGCTGGGCCCAGTGTAAATAAAAGTGTCCCTGTAAGGAAAAGAGGGGGCTAGGAGAGTCAGAGTGAGGAAAGAGGAATGTGGTGAGGGAAGCAGAATTCAGCTTGGAGAGAGATTTGAAGGTGCGAGAAGGGGCAACAAGCCAAGGAACACAGGTGACCTGTAGCAGTGGAAAGACAAGGACGCATAATCTCCCCGAGAGCCTCCTCCAATGCTGATGCATTAACTCTTCTGACCTCCAGAAGTATAAGATAATAAGTCTCTATTGTTTCAAACCTGTGCATTTTGGTGATTTGCTACAGCAGCGATCAGAAACCAATGCCCTTCTCTTTATGGTTACAGTGAGTGCCACTGGAACGTGACTGAGTTGGAGAACGCCCGTTCTCTATGAGCCTTCAGGCTCCATGCTTTTGCTCAGGCTTCTCCAGATGCCTCGTCAAGGAAGCCAGGCTCCCTCCTAACATCTGGCCTTAGGGGGCCCTTTTCTCTGACTGCTCTAGAACATCACCTCAGTGGGTGGAGAGACTGACTGCAGGGCAACTCCGAGGGGGCAGTGGTCAGCCTACCAAGGAAACTGGACCACATCTAAACCCAGACGAGAACTTGCGGGTTCAGAGTCCGGTGCTGCTCAGCCCATCTGTAGTTTCTCAAGAGCAGTTGTTTGTCCAGCAGCTGAAGCTTAGCGAGCGCATCTGTGGCCGCTCCAGCCCTTCTCTCCGTCTGAGCTGTGAAGTCTGTCTCCTCGTCCCTTTCTTGGTGTTCCGAGTGTGTATGCACAGAGGGTGTGGTGCCCAGTTATTTCTCTTTACATCTATCTGCAACATGATTTTCGCCCAGTTTCCAAAACTATTTTGTACTATTTGTCTATTTTTTTTTTAATCTCGAGCAGCCAACCCTACTCTTTGCACTTGACCTCACTTCCTATTTCTTGGAGAAAATAAACAGAACTATACCCATCTCACCTTCTCTGAATCCACCTGCCCACCTGCACCTGTCCCGTCTCTTTGCAGTCCCTTGGGTTACAGTGGATGGACTAACCACGCACCTGTCTAAGCCCACCTGTTCATGTGGGCTCTGAAACTCATCCTTCTCTTTCTCTCAAGGATGGAACTCCTGTAAGTGCCTATCCCTCCTTGCCAACCCTCACCACCCTGCTGTCCCACTGCACCTGATGGCTCATCCCATTAGCACAGCTGGAGCTAAGACAAAGCCCTCCCTTGGCCCCACATAAACCTCCCGCTGCACGGCTGTTCCTCTTCACGGCAGCACCTCCAAAGAATGGTCTAGACTAAGCAACTGTCCCCACTGTCCCACCCAATATTCTCACCCTAAACAGGCTTCTATCCCAGAATTCTGTGCTAATCAAGGTCAACAACCTTGTCACATATAATGGTTGCTTCTCTGCTTTCATCTTCCTCAAACCCTCTAGAGCATTCCATATAGATGTCCATTGCCTTCTTTTTTGAAAAACGTTTTTCCCAGCTTCCTCATCACTACATGTGTCAGTTCTTTCCTTGCTCACTGGCTTTTCTTCAGTCTCTTTACTTGGCCCCTCTGGCCCCCACAAGCTGGCAAACCCCAAATTCTCTGTCCTTAGGATCTTCCCATGTGCCCCTATCTGTCTCCATGACATTAAGTACCATCTACATGCCACTGTCTCTGTTATGTGTCCTGTTCTCTCCCCAGAGCTCTAGAAACAGACCCTGGTCTGCCTACACCTTCACAGAGATGTCTAGGGGGCATCTCCAAATTACCGCATCTAAAACAGAGCCTGGGATTTCCTGCCATGCCACCAAATAATCCTCGTGTTTCTCCCTTAGCCTCCCCTATGTCTGCACTGCCAGCTACCACACATATACGTCAAAAGCCAAAAATTATCCTTAATTTTTCCTTTCCCCAACAGCCCCAACATTCAACCCATCAGCAAGTTCCCCCTGTCAAGCATATCTCAAAGCCACCCACTTCTCCCTCTGCGTGGCATCGCCCCGCCTCTCCCCCACCTTCAGGAACACTCTCATGGTTCTCTGCTGTCCACCCTCCCTAGGCAGCCAGAGTTATTCTTTTAAAATGTCCATAAGGGCACTTCACTCTGCTGCTTGAAAGCCTCCCACAGCTCCTCGTACATCAGGAATAAAACCTGAACATCCCACCATGGCCTCTGACGCGTGTGCAAATGCTCCCTATTCATGAACTTGAGCTTGTTTTCCTCAGCTGCTCCTGTCACCTGCTTGGGCCGGTTCCATTGACCTGCTTCCAGTTCTCTGAACATACAGCTTAATTCCATGTTAGGGCCTTTTTCCTGGAAGCCCAGCTGTGCATTAGAAAGGATGTTTATTTCATTTTAAGCAGCCTTTCTAAGAAATGCGAGGGTTTTTCAGAATATGTCATTCCTCAGTGCTGTCTCCCAGGAGTCTTTGCTTTTGGTGGGTGGTGTCCCGGCCTAGATGGCTCCACATGACTCGCGTTCACCTGCCTGCTTCCTGCCCTCCAGGGAAAATGGTCATGCGCACTGATTGTTTACATATTTATTTATTATCTGCCCCCTCCCTACCAAGAGAGCAGGAACCCTGATTAAAGGGCACTCATCAGGGTCTCCCAGTGACTGTCGAAAGTCCGCCCGTAAGACATGTTCTTTAAATGCTTGTTGAATGAACACACACTCCAAGCATGAGCAAGTGTGAAATCCCGGCAGGGTACAAACCCTGGCTTTATTTTGATTTTTTTTTTTTTAATGAATCTATACAATCAGTAAAACAACATTGATTCACTTTTTCAAATTGAATTTGTAACTTATTGCAGGAAAATTTATTGATTTAACTTCAGTTACTTAGTTCTATGAGTTTGACAAAGGCACAGAGTCCTGTGTCCTAATCAGGACACAGATGGTTCCAACCTCTCAAAGTATTTCCCCGTGTTGCCCCTTGGCTTCACCCCCTCCTCCATCCCTAGCCCCTGGCGACCACCCATCTCTTCTCTGTCCCCACAGTTTTTTCTTTTCTGTAGTATAAATGAATCCCTTGTATAAAGCTTGTTGAATCTAGTCCCTACACTTAGCGTGATACAGTTGAGAGTCAGGCACATGGTCACATGTCAGGGGTTTGCTCCTTCTCCCTGTTGCGGACACGTCCGCTTTGTCACTGTATCACTGTTTAATCACTCACCAGTTGAAGGGCAGTTGAGTTGTTCCAGCTTTGTGTGATTTATGAATAAAGCCGCTATAATATTTCATGGAGGATGTGTGTCCAAAGTTTTCCTTTGCTCTTGAGTAAATATGTAGTAGCAGAATACTCGAGGCATGTAAGTTTATGCTGAGCTTTGCATGACAGTGCCCAGCTATTTTCCACTGAGGATGCACCATTTTGCATCCCCCTCGTGGTGTATGAGAGCCCGAGCTGCTTCACATCCTTCTCAATTCTTGGTGGCCCGTTTTTTTTTTTTCTCATTAGAATTTTAATTCACATTTCCTTAAGGCCTCATTAACTGTCCATTCATGTTTCAGAGGGTGCCGCTATGTGCCAGTTGTCATGCTGTGACACGGAGACTAATATGATGGATCCCCGGCCCTCAGGGAGTAGTGAGGTCAGAGTCTAGCAAGGAAGGCAAATTTGTTATCAGTCGCGATAAACTGTATGACCCAGGCCAGACCAGGTTATGAAGAAAGGGCAGTGCTCTACCCCCAAGAGTCTTCTCATATTTCTTTTCTTTTCTTTTTTTATTGTTTGGGACTCATTGAGGATACAAAGAATACTGATTGCATTTGTTAGATAAAGTCCCTCTTATAATTGTGCCCCACCCCCAAAAGGTGTGCCATACACTGTGAACCCCCATCTCCCTTCCTCCTCCTCTCTCCCTGCTCCCTCATTCCTCTACCCCCCTCCCCAGAGTTAGATCATCTGCTGCCTTCATATCAGAATTGAGTACATTGGATTCTTGCTTCTCCATTCTTGCGATGCTTTACTAAGAAGAATGTGTTCCAACTCCATCCAGGTTAATACAAAAGCTATAAAGTCTCCATCTTTTTTAGTGGCTGCATAGTATTCCATGGTGTACGTATACCACAGCTGTTAATCCATTCCTGGGTTGGTGGGCATTTAGGTCATTTCCACATTTTGGCAATTGTAAATTGAGCTGCAATAAACAGTCTAGTTCAAGTGTCCTTATGATAAAAGGATTTTTTTCTTCTGGTAGATGCCCAATAATGGGATGGTAGGATCAAATTTGAGGTCTAATTTGAGTTCTTTGAGGATTCTCCATACTTCTTTCCAAAAAGGTTGTATTAGTTTGCAGTCCTGCCAGCAATGTAAAAGTGCTCCCGATTTGGGCTTATGTAAAAAGGAGCATGTTCTTAAATTTCAAAATGTCAGCAATAGAGATAGAATTGAAATGAGCACATAGGAAGTACAGAACAGCCAGATCTGATTGTCCCTCTCCTGCCACGTTCCAGCCATCTGACTTGGAGAGGGAGTCAGGAAGCGGGCTGGGTGCTCTTCCCCTCTGATGACCATGCCCCTGGGGTTGGGTCAAAGATTATGGGGAATGTATTAAGGCTTGAGTGAGAGAAAGACACCATGAAGGTCTTCAGAAATGACCCCAATGGTGCTTTGTAAAACTAAAATACTATTCTCTGGGTTAAAGATAGTCAACAAAGGAAGAGGTACAATATTGATCACCATCACTACCCAGCCAGAAATTCTCAGGACCCCTCCTGAGCGCCATTAAAAGATGGCTTCAATTTGAATCTGAGAGCTACACAAAGCCCACACTATGAACATCAGAAAATGAAGATATAGCACCACAGAGCAAAAATGGGACCGTGAAACCCCCACATTCATCGGGAACAGTGGCTTGTTGCTTTTGGATACTCGTCTGCAGTTAGTAAAATGGATTCTTTTAAATGAACCCTTTAGGTTGGCACCATGCCTTTTTTGTCTTAAAAAAGAAATACTTCTTGTGTGGGTGATGGTTCTCATTGTCCTTTGGACATTGTTAAAATGCTCATTAAGATGTCATACTGTGGGATTTATTAACAGATAATGTAAATTCCATGCTGGGAAGGACCTCAATTAGGGTATTACCGAAAGCAGTTCCAGCACTGAACTAATCAGTGTGGCGCTAATAAGAGTGTCCTGCATAATAATTGAGGGCATTTACCAGTCTTGATCTGATGTGGTCGGTGACTGCAGAAACCAGCTGCCTCTCCAATTGTACAACTGTCTAAAACCTTCTACGGCACCAAGGCAGAAGTGTGTGATGAGCATAGAAGAATACTGACTTTCATGTTCTTTGCTGGACTCTGTCCCTGATGCCCTGGGGACCTGGCATCTACTTTGCCGATTGTCAATTATGTGATCTTGTTGATGAAACAGTCTTTGGTAAGAGAACAAATTTTAGGTGCAAGACACAGATCTAAAATTCTAAAAGATAATCTTAAATGTCATATGTGAGATCAATTTTTTTTTTTTTTTTGAGACAGAGCCTCAAGCTGTCACCCTGGATAGAATGCTATGGCATCACAGCTCACAGCAATCTCCAATTCCTGGGCTCAAGCGAGTCTCTTGCCTCTGCCTCCCAAGTCGCTGGGACCACAGGTGCCCGCCACAACACCTGGCCATTTTTTGGTTGCAGCCATCATTGTTGTTTGGTGGGCCCGGGGGCTGGATTCGAACCCGCCAGCTCAGGTGTACGTGGCTGGCGCCTTAGCCCGTTGAGCCACAGGCGCCGAGCCTGTGAGATCAATTTTTAATAGCTAAGAAGTAAATCCCCCATATTGATTTGTCTGTGGTCTTCACTCACAAGGCACCTGGCCAACTAAAATTCTCTTTGGAAAAGTGGCTCAAAATCCAGTCTCTCAAGTGGATAACAAGCTTAGCGAGAGAACAATGATCAGATGGATTTCTGATTTTATTCCCATAGAAATAAAATGTTATCCCTTCAACATGTCACAAGCTTAAAATATAAATACTATATAATCAGCATGAAATATTACTCCTTAGCCAGAAATTCGGGGTGCCATGCCATCGTCTGTGACACCACAAGATTTAACCAGATGCAGCTGGAAAAGGGTTGGGGCGGTGATATGAAGGGAGATAGTTAAACAGAATAAGGTACAGCTGTGCATCATATAACTGTTAGAAAAAAAATAAGGCTGAACTTTCTAAATTGACCTGGAAAATATCCAAGTTACATTGCTCAGTGAAAGAAAGCTCTTTTCAAAACAGTGCAAATACTAGTGATTTCTTTTTATATACCCATAAAATATACCATCGGATCTCAAAAACAAGTGGCAGGAAAATGCACTCAACTGTTTAAAAGGCTTACTCGGGGTAGGAGGTGGGAGGTCCTGGGGACTTCTCCTTTCAATGGTGTTTTGTATCATTTTGTATTATTTTTCACTCAAAAAGGGAAAAAAAGGCTTTTCAAAGAGTCATAAGACTTTAATTTTTTTCTGAGCAATAGGCATTGATGGGAGAAGAGAGAGAGGAGAAGGAAATTGGAATTATAACTGTGCCTCTCTTCAGTATTTATATATATTTTCTGAACTCAGCTGATGCTGTAAATGCTGATTGTGGCAAATCTAAACATTAACAATATAACGGTCATTTGTGGATATCAGTGGCAACGTGCCAGGGACTAGTGTAGTGTTTCCAGTGGGAAAGAGAACAATATTCAAAGACCTTTAATCTTTTGACCTGTAAGTCAGTCATATTCTAATCTCCGACTCTTGGGGCAGAGGCCAGATCTCCTAGCGTTGCCATCACATGAGCATTCATCGCCAACAGCAATGCACAAAGCAATCACCATCAAAATAATTGGCAGGGATGTGCCTGGGGAACACGATCAGGAAGACAGAACAAATTATACGTCCCAGGGGGAGAGTCCAGGGGTTAAATTCCAACTAACTCCAATAGTCATCTGCCTCTAAGAGCAGGCCCAAGCGAGTAGCCAACCTTTCTTGCTAGTTTCACTGTTTCTGTTTCTAAGCACTGGTCTTGTCTTTTGGAATGCACAGAGCAAGAGGCCAGCAGCGGAAGGAAGTCACATTACGCCTCTGCTTCCTGAGTTTGACTTGTGATCCTAACCATGCTTTTGAAGAAGCATATTTCTTGGTGGCCTTTGAAACTCACACATTCATGGGCTCATTTTTTAGGATAATTTATTCGAGGATGTCTCCTGCGAGTGCTCCAGATATGCAAAAGGAGAATGAGATGACCTTTCCAGAAAGGGTCTCTGGTGCCAGCATGCACCACCGACTCAAGCACAGTGCTTCCCAAGCTCCCCTGAGAGTGACAGTCTGAGCTTATGAGAAAGGCTGATAGTGCAAAATGTGTGTGTGTATATAAATGTGTCCATATTTTAAACAAAGGTCCTTTAGTATGTTTTTTTCTTTTTCTTTCTTTTTTATTTTTTAGGGACAATGTTTTGCTTTGTCACCCATCTTCCCTCTGATTTTAAGATTTTATTCCTTGATCAGACGAGCCCATAAGAAAGTCTTTCTTGAGTACAGATTGACAGCAAGAAACAGAGCATTTTCAAAATGAAAAACAAAACAAAATACCTTGTGAACCTTGTTAGTTCTGACACAAGCATCCGCAAGTTGATGGAGGACTCTAGCAAAATAATGGTGCTGTGATATGGATTACATCAGGATGCTAGTAAGCAGGCAATCGACTTTCAGAGTAGCAGTCCTTAAAACAGTCTTGATGAAAACAAAACAAAACAAACTACTTGGTGGCCCTCATTACTTTGCAGATCAAGTTTTTTGCTTGCTGTTTGCAGGTGGCCCAGCAAGATTTTGCTCATGATCAACAAAAGCGCTCTGTCCATTCCCAGGAGATTTCTGTGATACAGTGTGAAGATTCTAGCAACCCACTGTTAGGGGAAAGATTTTCCTCACAGGGAGGGAGAGGGATAACAGGGGCTGTAATAGCTCCAGCTTTATGACAGCAGAGGTCACCAGAAGTGCTCTTTGGTGCTGAAGCCCAGAGAGCCTCCTTGTCCACCTCTGCTAACTGTTGACCCTGCTAACCTGCTCCTTTGTTTTTTCTCCCCATTTCTTGCCTTGTAACCTTTGATCCAGAACAAATCATTTAACACTTGACAAGTCAAACAGCTGCTTAGCTCATAACTCAAGCCCCAAATGACCCTTAGAGTTTTGTCATTTATGTTAAAGAAATTCCATTATAATGAGTGAGAACTGCATGCAGCCACAATGATCTAATTTCTGGTCTCTGTGCCTGAAGCCAGGGGACATCACCCCCTCCTGCTGCGTACAGCGAGTAGCCCTATAGTCAGGTCTTGCTTACTTGTTTCTCCCCATGCAGAACACAGCCTTCAGATCATCTCAGGTTCCTGAGGTTCACTGCCATCAGGTGCTTCCCAACAGACTTGAGCTCAAGTGGGACACTTAACCTTCCTCAAAGCTTTCCAAACCAGGAATGGGGGGCTACCCTCTACTCTCCTTCCTCCCTATATCTAGTCAATCACTGAGAAATGTAATTCTGTTTTCTTTATTTCTTCCAAATTTGTTCCTTTCTCTCCATCTCTGTGGTTGAGGCCCTTATTGTGCCTTGCCTGAGTCACCCTAATAGGGCTGATACACAGTTGGATGATGGGTTTGGCTGTGCCCATAGCTGGAATACTCAGGCGTGTACATGGTGCTTATTACCCAGATCCCTTTCGCCTTGGAGCTCTATAAGCTCCAGCAACTGAAGGGGGGGGGGGGCCTTAGAGCTCCAGCCAGGTGGCTTCCCTCTCTTCTTATTAGCCAATGCTTTGCTATTAAATATTTTTAATAACCACTTCTCTTTAATAGAGCTTCCAGCTCCGGTCTGCCTGTTCTATCTTCTCTTTACCTTCAAGAGAGTTTTCTTTTTCTTTCTTTCTTTCTTTTTTTCTTTTTGTAGAGACAGAGTCTCACTTTATCACCCTGGGTAGAGTGCCGTGGCATCACACAGCTCACAGCAACCTCCAGCTCTTGGGCTTAAACGATTCTCTTGCCTCAGCCTCCCTAGTAGCTGGGACTACAGGTGCCCGCCACAGCGCCCGGCTATTTTTTTGTTTTGCAGTTCGGCCGAGGCCGGGCTTGAACCCGCCACCTTCGGTATATGGGGCCGGCGCCCTACTCGCTGAGCCATAGGAGCCGCCTGAGATTTTTCTATAATACAAAGTGGATCACATCTCTCACTAGCTTAAACTGCCTGGTGGTTCTCCTTTGTAATTACCCTGCAGAGTACACATACTTTTAGCTCACACATGGAACATTTCAAAAAATGGACCACATACTCCGCTATAAAGCAACTTCCAATATATTGCAAAAAAATATGTAATGCCAAGCATGTACTCTTATCACAGTGAGATCAAGCTAGAAATTCACTTTTTTAAAGGCTCCATCCATTTGAAAATTAGCAAACCGATCTGTTTCTAAAAAATCTCTTTTGAATGTATTAGATAAACTCTCTGCTTTTAAAAGAATCCGGGAGTGGATTCTTTGGTTAGTTACATAAACATTTGTTGAGTGACTCCTCTTTGCCAAGTGGTGTCCTAAGGATAAATAAGATAAGAGTCCCTCTTCTCAAGGAGCGGACTTGCAGATAAGTAATTACTCCCTAATGTGGTCTTTCTCCATGTCAGGCACCATGCTAAATGCTGTGGAAATCTGTAGGCCACCAGTGGGGAGAGTGAACACCTTTTAGTGTGTCCAGGAGAATATACAGAGGATATTCCTCTCTACTTAGTTGATGGAAGGCTCAACATTAAGAGCTCTCTGAGTTGACAAGGGCATGGGGAAGGGGATGGCTGAGGAAAAAGGACGTTACAGCACAGGCACTCTGCAGATAGAGTCCAGATTATTTCAGACTTTCCAACACCTGCTCCTGCCTCCCTCCCCAGCCGTGTCCTTCACAAGCCCCTTCTTCCACCTTTTGCTATATCCCTTTTGCCAACACACTTCCTGACGTCCTTGTGGCTGGCAGAGCTCATTGTCATGTTACTTGGGCTGTAACATCCTTTTGCCTTCGCCATCCCACCCCATGCCCTTGTTAACTTAGAGAACTCTTAAACTTGAGCCTTCCATCAACTAAGTAGAGGGGAATTTCCTCTGTGTATTCTTTTGAACACATTAACAGGCGTTGCACTCTCCCCACTGAACTATCTTCTATATTCTTACTGATTCCCCACTCCCCATTTGTCATGTTAAACACTTTTTAGTTATTTTCTGTAGGAAGTTTACAGAACATTGCCTGTCAAATTACTGGAAATGGAACAACATACCTATTATTAAATCAAGACACATCCATATTCCTCTGGCTGCTCACTGCCTGATGTCCTAATGGTTATGATGTTAGGGAATTGGTGTGCCCATGGCAGTGGGGTAGAGGAGGAAGGAATGCAGAAAACTATGATTACTTGAATTACCATCGAAGACATAATGGAATAGTTGACCTTTGAAACATCATAAAAATAAAGTGACACCTTTCTCTTCAGTAGCTCAATAAAGCCATAAAATGCTTCCTATCTACTCAAGTGTACCCAACACACTACACATTCCAGCTAGATATGTCCCCAAACTACTCTGTAGTAACTGTTATTTTTAATTATCTTGTTTCAAAACACTTTCCCATAAACATGCAACTTTTAATAAGTTAGAGACGATCATAGATTTTCTAATAAGATGAAATACATGAAAACCTTTAGCCCTCTGTTGGGCTTTGCTGGTGGCCAGAAGCTGCTTCTGTTTTTTCCTTTTCTCTTGTTTTTTCTCACCTGAGCTGTGATTCAGCTTCTAATGATAGGATCTCACTGCAGCCAGAGAGGAAAGGGGCTTCCCCCATAGAGCAGTGATCCCAACATTTTTGGCACCAGGGACCTGTTTCATAGAAGACAAGTTTTCCACAGATGGGTGGGTAGGGGCTGGAGGAGGAGGATGGGACTGCGGAGCTCGGGTGGTGATGGTGTGAGGCCTGGTTCCTAACGGGCTACTACCCAGGGTTTGGAAACTGCAGCTGAGAGCAATACATATATTCTCTCCTGAACTTACCACACGCACGAATTGGCCTTTATTTTGGAAAATTGAAACTGATATGTAACTCAACGAGGTGGTTCTTTTCTTTTTTGGTTTTTTTGGTAGTTTCTATGGTTTTATTTAAGCACGAATACAATACAGACACGAGCTGTCCATTCATTTTTTTTTACTGCACAGGCTGGCACTGAGAATGGTGACTCTGATGGCCAGGTGTCTGCTCCCGTAACCTTGGAGGAAAGAGACATTGTGAGCAATGTCCGTGCAGTGCGATTTGCTGCTTATCTGCAGCACTTCCAGCTCCTCGTCACTGTGGACCAGGGACTTCTGGAAGCCACTGGGCAGCGCGTGCTTTGTTTTCTTGTTCCTCCCATAACCAATGTTGGGCATCAAGATCCCTGAATCTTCTCCAGACCCTGTCGTCAATACCTCTGGGTTTCCACCAGTTATGCTTAATGACACATCAGTCTGACTGGTGCTGGAAAAACTTCTGTGTCGTCTTTTTGATGATCTTGGTTTTCACACAGGGGCTGAGGGTGGCCCTGATGTGCCAAGGAGATTGCCTGGGCAGTGCCCAGGAAGAGAAAGCAGAAGGTGGTGCTCACAGGCCGATGGGCAGTGACCTCTCAAAGGGACATGTCTCACAGCACATCTTTTAAGCATGTTTTGTTCAGATTGTCTGAAGAGAAAACTTAGGAGCCGAAATCAGTTAAATTGTTGGCAGAGATGCAATTCACTTTTGCCCATCCATGATTTATAACCCTTCGGGAGACATTTGAATGTTATTTCTCCTCACCACCCCCCTTCCCTTTGTTTCAAAATGTCAGGCGTCTACCCAAAGTTAAATTTCACCTCTGCTCTCTGGAAAGGCTGACTACTTGGGTCATTAATCTTGGCCCAGAAATCAGTTCCTAGCTGCTACCAGCTGTGGGAATGATGGGTCTTGGTCCTGGAGAATGGCTGTCTAGGGCTATGGCGCCAGAGAGATCAAATGCAGGGCCACTGAGTCTGGGACTAACACAGCAGTTTTTCATTCAACACCATTTCTCTGGATGCTACTTACAAGAAATGATTTCATAACTCAGGGAGCCCAGAGTGACAGAGCTGCCACAGGAAGACGCGGCTGTAAACCAGCTTTGACCAGAATGCTTGTTCCGGGCACGTGCACAGTCGTACAGGGGCTCCCTTTCTCCTACGACAGCACCCCCACTCTAATTACAGTCTGGGGGAAGGATACAGAGCCTGCAGGATCCTGGAGGGATGCAGCGGGTGTGGATTCAAGGCATGTATCAGGTTTCTAGAATATGACAGTACGCCCACCACATGCCAGACATCTCACAAACATCATCCCGTTCAAGGCATCAACAATCCTGTTGCCCATCTGGGTAGGGTGGTCACACCAAATACGGGCTGCCAATTAAATGTGATCCAAAAATACAAGTGTTTAGTGTAAGTATGTCCCATGCAATATTAGGGACATACTTAGACTAAAAAAACTTGTCATTTACCTGTAATTCAAATTTAACTAATTTTACAATTACTAATTGTATTTTTATTCATTAAACCTGATAATCATACCCACAGGAGACATTTGGTGATGTCTGGAGACATTTTTAATCATCAGGGCCTCAGGGAGAAGGGTCACTACTGGCATCTAGGGGGTAGAGGCCAGGACTATCTTCCAATGCACAGGACATCCTCCCCTACCTTCAAACAGCAAGTGTCCAGCCTCCCCCCTCCCCCCCGGGCCCAGATTGAGAAATCTCCCTCTGAACTAGTCACTGGGCCCATTCTTGCCATAGTGAGGTACTCAAAGTTAACAGAGATAAAGCTTGAGGATCCCTTGAAACTTACTTTTCAGAGGCTTTTAGGAGACTCTACATTTCATCCATGCATGAATGTGTTTGGTTTTTATGGTAGTTTTTGCTATTCATGTCTGTTTGGGAGCTTTTTGCTATAAAGTTGGTCAAATGAGGCTGTCATTTTCTTTCCCATATTCTTTTATTTATTTATTTTTTGAGACAGAGCCTCAAGCCGTCACCCTGGATAGAGTGCCATGGCATTATAGCTCACAGCAACCTCCAATTCCTGGGCTCAAGTGAGTCTCCTGCCTCCGCCTCCCAAGTAGCTGGGACCACAGGCGCCCACCACAACACCCGGCCATTTTTTTTTTTTTTTTGGTTGCAGCCGTCATTGTTGTTTGGCGGGCCCGGGCTGGATTCGAACCTGTTAGCTCAGGTGTACGTGACTGGCGCCTTAGCCCGTTGAGCCACAGGCGCCGAGCCTCCATATTCTTTTAAATGCACCTTGAAGAACAAGCAAAAATAGCACACAATAAGAAGAATAAAGAAATGTTGTTTCCCTTGGGTTTTGGTAAATGTGTAGCACTTGGCAGCAAATGCTTTCTGATGACACCTGCAGCTTATACATGGTTAATTTAAAAAGGATAATGACCTGGGCGGCACCTGTGGCTCAGTGGGTAGGGCACCGGCCCCATATACTGAGGGTGGTGGGTTCAAACTCGGCCCTGGCTAAATTGCAACCAAACCCCCAATATAACCAGGCGTTGTGGTGGGTGCCTGTAGTCCCAGCTACACGGGAGGCTGAGGCAAGAGAATCGCCTAAGCCCGGGAGTTGGAGGTTGCTGTGAGCTATGAGACACTATGGCACTCTATCGAGGGTGATGGAGTGAGACTCTGTCTCAAAAAAAAAAAAAAAAAAAGGTAATAACCATTTTATTTCCTAAAGCAATTGTATTCCTGTTTTCTAAAGGCAGGAGAGGTTGGCTCTTAAACTTCCCTGCTAATCCTCAGGATTAGGAAAATGGCGTCCTCACTACAGTGATTTTCAACTGGTGTGCCATGAGAGCATCTTGGGTGTGCCACGAAACATTTTAAAGCTCAGTCATTGAATTATTTTCGAAAGACATTTAAAGCCCAGTAAGTATATTCTTTTTTTTCTCTTTTGTTTGATCAACATAATTTAAGTGTGCCACGGAAGTTTAACTACAGGTTCAAGTAAGCCGTGAGATTAAAAAAGGTTGAAAAACACTGGCTTAGTAAAAGCACCTGGCACCAGCCACTTGCCCCTACACGTTTACTTCGATACAGCTGAGGCAGGAGCCGGGGGACCGTGAGGGCTCCACACACCTGCAAGGAGAACTCCGGTCCCTCCGTGTCTCCTGCCTCCGTGAGTTTCCACCTTTTGACTGCTGTGAATTACCTTGTAATGGGCGTGGGTGTGATGGGTGTGCATGCCTAGCTCTTTGAGTACTTGATTTCAATTCTTTTGGCTGTGTACCCAGAAGTGGAATGCCTACATCGTACCCTAATTCTGTGTTTTTCTGAGGAGCTGCCACACTGCCCTAGCCATTTTGTGTCAGGTTCCTCATCTGTAAAATGGGGCTGTTGCAAGAATTAATTGGAAAGGATTGTAAGCAGTGCCATGCAGGGCCCTCTGCTGTGCCAGATGCTGGTCCTGCCAACATTGCCGACAGGCCTAGACCCGAAGGTTTCTTTGCCCACTGTCAATATTCTCTTTTCTGCTCTCTTGAGCTCCGTTACGTTCCGATGAGTTCTTTGATTTTTAGTTCACCAGCACTCCATCTTACCGGTGTTCAGATTTAAAAAGGCAAAGAAACATCGGTATTTCCAATCAGCCTTCCCTTCTTTGGGCCATTGGGCCCTGCTTGTCCCTTGGGGTCTCTCTTCCTCATCACCTTCCCAGATGGGTCCCCCAACCTGGGGGTGAGTCCATATGGGCACATCCAACCTGCCTTTCAGATAGATGCAGATAAAACCTTCAGTCTAGGCTCCCCTGGGAACTGCCATGTGTCTTTCTGTAGGTTAAAAAATTGAAGATCTAAAAAGTCCAGTCTTCTTATTGAATTCCTGTTGTTGAACATCACTAGTATTCAGAGCAAAGCAAGTTAACACCACAGTAAGACGCCATTCTGTGCCTGCGAAGCATTGGCAAGGATTCGGGGCAAGTGGAGCTTTTATGGGTTACTGGCGGGAGTATAAAATGGTACGGCTTTGAAGAACTGACAGCTTTTTATAAAGTTAAACACGTGTCTGCTCTATGACCCAGCAATACCCCTCCCAGATCTTATCCAAGAGATGAAAACACAAGCAGAGGTGAGACCGCTCACAAGATGTAGATGAGAATGTTCAGAGAGCAGCCTTCAAAAACCAGTTCTCCCCCCAAAACCCCCCACGGAAATTTGGTAGCAATGCAAATGTCCATCAATAGGATGATGGAGGAATAAAGCGTGATGTGTCTCTAAAGGCGGAGTCTATTTAACAATAAAAAGGAACGTACTACTGTTACAACAAGAAGGAGGAATTTAAAAAACATGCTGAGTGAAGGAAGCCTGAAGACCCCATACTTTATTTAAGTGAAGTTCAAGAATGGACAGAACTAATCTTTGGTGACAGGACAGCTGTTGTCTCTGGGGTGAAGAGTACAGATATTCACTGACCAGTGAGGGAGGTTTTTGGAGAGATAGAAATGTTCTATATCTTGAGTGGGTGGTTATATGGGGGGATAGGATCGTCAAAGTCCATTGAACTGTCCACTGATGATTCTTGTATGTCCACTGATGATTCTTGTATGTACACTGTAACTTCACTTTTAAAGAGTGGTCTAATGATAACCACAGCAGTAAGATGGCATTCCTACCAAAATCCAAAGCTCCAAGCATACGAATAGACGCTTTATAAACTAATCCTGTTTGAAATTACTCAAAATCCAATTGTTTTAGGTTTAGCATTATCTCAACACATTGCAAGGATTCATTTGCATCTGAATCGGCAACATACTTCTTGCTGTTTACAGCAGAGGTGACCAAAGGCCAAGCTCCTTCCATCCCTCTTTGGCCATCTCCAAGCTGTCTATAGGACTAAGGTAACTTCCTAAGAGAAAGTGGCCAGCCCTGGAGGTAGTACTAACAAAGGTCCCTGCTAAAGGCAGATTTGCCCCCCACTTCAGTCCTTCCACCGAGGATTGTCTGTAGCAGCCATCTAGGTGGATCAAATACAAACAACATCCTGTTCAACAAGACAAAGGCCATGAAGCGGGTGAGCAGGGCAGTTCTATGGGCACCAAGGTTAGAAGTGTTCCTGCTCTCACCTTTGCCCTTCACCTCCACCATTTCTCTCACAAGCGTGCTCCTCACATGTACACCCCACCCACACTACACACATATACACCTGTGTATCACCCACACATCCACCACACAGCACACGGACTACTCCCACACACTCCCCATGAGCTATAGAGAATATTTAACCACTGAGATAGTAAGACGTGTAAAGATCAATATATAAGACATATGTGAATTAATAAGATTAATACATAAATAGCAACTACAAGGAAATTCTTTACTTAACTCAGTGGCTCGGGAAGTCTGGGGTGTATCAGAACAGCCGTGCAGGGTTCTAAATTGCAAATGCCTGGAGCGTGATAACTGATCTCAACAAAAAAGACACACGGGAAGCTTCTATTTTCCCCAAGATGCTCACTAAATCTTCTCCTTCAGCATTCAATTTGCACAAAACCAAGTCCAAGTGAGTTTAAAAAAAATACCTCATGAGCCTCTGATAGGCTGAATTTTCAGAAGTAACAAAGGTAGGAAAAACTGGCAGAAAATTGAGACTAATGGGCAGGAATCACAAAGTTAAAGCGCATCTCATATCAGTCTCGGGTGCGCTAGGCAACAGTGAGCTGTGATTAACCCGAGCTGACACTTGAGGGCGCCCTGAGTTCGCAAGAGGAGTACGGGTGGCGCCAGCAGAAGACGCGTCCCTGACTTTCTCTTCCCAAGCAACCCAAACTCTGGGTTTGTCCTAAAAGTGTAAAATCTGGGGGCCAAAGAAGCTGTTCGATCTTTCTCTCTTTCTTTCTTTCTTCTTTTTCTTCTTTTGTTTCATTTCAACATATTACAAGAGTACAAATGTTTTTGGTTACCTGCATCGCTGTTGTAATGCTTGAGTCAGGGTGGTAAGTGTGCCCGTCACCCAGACAGTGTTCACTGTTAGGGAGGTTTTCAGCCCTCCCCTGCTCCCTTTCCCCCTGCTTGATTTCCACTGAGTTTTGAATGTCTCTGCATGTCTGTGCTCATTGGTTCCAGTTTAATAGCAAGTACATGTTTTTCCATTCTTTGGATCCCTTACTTAGGAAAATGGTCTTCAGTTTCATTCATATTGTTGTAAAAGGCATTCATGCATCCTTTCTGTGGCTGAGTAGTATTCCTTGGTATATACATAAACCACATTTTGTTAATCCATTCATGAATTGACGGGCACTTAGATTTATTCCACAGCTTTGCAACTGTGAATTGTGCTTTGAGGACTAGTGAGAAAAGGGCTCTCCAAGGGAAAGGGACAACCATGGACATTCTGGGTGAGGACAGGACCTGAGCACAGGAGGAATGGACGGTGTGGGAAGATGTCTCAAGCCCCTTGGGTCCTGCCTCCAGACCACTTGCTTATAACCAGAGAATAGCAGACTGCATCTGTGAATGCCAGTCTGGGAAAACAGGTTATATAGAAAAGAGCGACCTAGGAACATATCTTAAGAGGTGAAGCATTATGGTTTTGATAATCCCTCTTAGGAAAAATAACTTTCTTGTAACTGAAAAAAAAAGTCTCTGGCCATCTTGACTTCTTAGAAATGAATGGAAAGACCTACATAGCTTATTGATAGTCTTTACTGATATTAAAAGTGACTATTAGTATTTTACTGAGCAGCTATTCTTTTTTTCCATAGGACACAATAACAAGAAAGAGCTTGAAATTTAGGTTAACAGAATATTTCCTGACAGTGAGTATTTAAAAAAACATAGACAAAGTAAAACCTATTTGGGGTGAATTGAGGAGAGGACTTATAAAAAAAAAAAACCTCAATCCTGAGAGTCTTGTTTGTACCAAGGAAAGTGATGGACTTGAACTACCACCTGTATAGAATTCTTTAGATCATTTTTTTTTTGTCCTTGAATAGCAGTGCTATTGTTTCCTGGTTACAACAATAATACATGCATATGTATGAAAAATTCAAGCAATATAGGAGATAATTTAGAGGAAAGTAAATAACTCCAAATTTCATCAACCAGAGATAAACATAATTAACATTTTGGGTTTAGTACAATTAACAGTATTTAATTAAGCCATAAGAAGAGAGACTCTTAGTGAGACTCTTGGGGAAAATAGAACCTTCATCCATTGAGACTTCTGAAATCTGAATTTTGGCTCAGATTGTGATTGGAGGGAATAATGTGTGTACCTCACATTGAATGTTTGGGCATATTTGCTGTAGACATTACCTTGCATACCTGGAAATTTCCACAGAAAACAGGCAATTCATAGGGATAAAGAGTGAGATCAAGTGACAAGATCTCTCATAACATGAACAAAAAAGGGGGGAATGTGCTAATGCTGCTTTTGTGCCACACTGGCTGGCTAGATTTGTAGATACATTACATTTCTACCTCCTGCCAAACCTGAGGAGATTAAAAAATCAATGAAAATATTCAGCAGTATAAAAAAATTTTTTTTTTAAACTTTTGTTTTTTTGGGGGGGGGTTGCAGTTTTTGGTCCGGGCTGGGTTTGAACCTGCCACTTCTGGCATATGGGGCCAGCGCCCTACTCCTTTGAGCCACAGGCACCGCCCCCAAATTTTTTTTAAGATAAGAAAAAGGCTTAGTTATTTTTTTCTTCTTGTAATACGTGGGAATAATTGCTTTTATTATTTATTAGAGACGGTCTTACTCTATCACCCTAAGTAGGGTCCCGTAGTGGCATCATAGCTCACGGTAATCTCAAACTCTTAGGCACAAACTATCCTCTTGATTCAGTCTCCCAAGAAGCTGGGACTCAGGTGCCCACCACAATGCCCAGCTAGTTGTTTTTTTTTTTTTTTTTTGTAGAGACAGAGTCTCACTTTATCACCCTCAGAAGAGTGCCGTGGCGTCACACAGCTCACAGCAACCTCCATCTCCTGGGCTTAGGAGATTCTCTTGTCTCAGCCTCCCAAGTAGCTGGGACTGTAGGTGCCCGCCACAACACCCAGCTATTTTTTGTTGCAGTTTGGCCGGGGCCAGGTTTGAACCCGCCACTCTTGGCATATGGGTCTGGTGCCCTACTCATTGAGCCACAGCCTAATGCCCGTCTAGTGTTTCTATTTTTGGTAGAGATTGGGGTCTCTCTCTTGGTCGGGCTGGTCTTGAACTCCTGAGCTCAAATGATCCACCCACCTTGGCCTCCCAGAGTGTTAGGATTATAGGTGTGAGCCACTGCACTGGGCCTAGGATAATTGTTTTTAAATTATATTATGCCTGTGGATAAAACTAAAAGATTTGGACTTGATGATATTAAATAAGAAGAAACATTGATTCACAAAAATAACATCCTTATGGTGAGAAAGCTAAGATTCATTCAGGCAGGTGGGACAAGGTTTGGTACAGAAAGGAACAGAACAGTCTCCTGCTCTGAAACCTCTGAGTCCCCAGAAGGGGAGTACGGGAGGGGAGGGATCCCTGCACCTTAGGCAGTGTCAGGGGTTAGAGGTGAGGGTTATAGAACCAAACTTTATGCTCATCAAAGCTTAAAGGATTCTGAGAAACCATTCCCTCCTACCTTCCTAAATAGAAATTTATATTTTTATCGCAGCTTTGTGTGTGTGTGTGTGTGTATATATATATAACTAAGGGTAAAATTTCTGGCAAATTGTAAATAATGACATCTTTAAATAAAACTGTGACATTTCTTGTCTATGAATAATATATAAGTTTCTACACCCATAAACTAGAGAATGTGGAGGAAATGGACAAGCTCCTGGAAACATACACCCTCCCAAGATTCAACCAAGAAGAAACAGAACGCCTGAATAGACCAATAATGTTTAGTGAGATTCTGTCGTTATTAAAATACCTCCCAACAAAGAAAGCCCTGGACCATATGGATTCACAGTGCAATTCTATCAGGTCTACAGACTGTGACATCACTCTTGAAAGAGGAGCCAATGGAATCTAAATAGCACAGCAATTTCGAACCTGTCAATAGCCACCTAAAAACCACATGGTTCCTGGTCAAAAGGAGATTTTTACATGATTCTCCTTTCTCCTTCACCTCCAATTTCCATTCCACTCCCCCCACAGAATTCTAACTAACAGTATAATATGTTTATGCACAAATCATGCTTTTGTGATTTTTTTGATTAACCTATCCTACTTACCTACAACAAACACATGTGTGTAAATTTATTACATGAAATAGTCCTGTGACCAGAAGCTCTTGAAGTGATAAAATTGTACCTATTGAGCCATTTTTGAAATTATTGTTATTTAACTTGTCAATATAACAACATATATTACACAGTTGGTAATTTTTTCTTAAAGCATATCTTTTAATAATGTGGAATGGTGGTTTTCTTTCCCTCGAACTGGTTCATGTACTCATGGGTCAATATCGCTTGTTGATGGAATGAGACAGAGTTTATCATTAATCCTTATTCACATAAATAAATAGGAGTGGGAAGAATTTTCCTTAAAATTAAATTCTGTGAACTGAGTTCATTTAGTTACCTTCCATCAAAATTATTAATGATCTCCCAACACTTGATTAGGTTCCTCTTCAATTTTGTTAAAAGCAAAGAATTGGAAACTACCTACTGCAAAAGGATTTATTACTTGCTCATTAGAGTCATTCACTTTCTCGCTACCTATAACAATATTTTGAATGTCCACTTTGTTCAGACAGCCTAGAGGTTACTAAGCTGATAGTAGTGAGAAGTACCCTTTCTCCTGTAGAGTAGGAGAAGGGTGTGTTTTCAGGGAGATTGTTTTTATTTATTTATTTGCAGTTTTGGCTGAGGCCAGGCTCGAACCCTCCACCCCCAGTACATGGGGCCAGTGCCCTACTCCTTGAGCCACAGGTGCTGCCTAGGGAGATCGGATTTTAAGGAAAGCGTGCTTTTGGAAGTAGAACTTCTTAAAATTAACTTTCTTAAATGTATCACTGAGTATATGTTCCTCAGACAGTGAATTTACATGCCCTTGTTTGGTTAATCCTCCTTAATTTACTACCTCACTGACCTTGACCACAAACCAATGGGGGTGGGGTCAGGGACATGTGAAAACAAACGGTCCTGACCACCTCTTCCCCACCCCACCCTGTGTTGGTATGTGATTGTTTAAGTAAGGCACTCTTTCTGAACCTCAGTTTGCTCATCTGGAATATAGAAATAATAAATTGTTATTAGAAAATCCTTGGGATTGTCTGGGGCTTGAATGAGGTAATGGAAGTAGAAGCATTTTGTAAACTAAAATCTATTTCCACATTATGTCCGGTTGTTTTTATTACTAGTTTTGATACTGATGATCCTAGTTTAACGATGAAATTAAGACTAAAGGGTCATGTACGCAAGTAATACCAGTCCCTGGAAGAAAGAGGCCTTGACAGCAAGCTCAAAACCTTGGTCTCCTAAATTTCTCACAATAAAATAAAGAGACAAAGCATGTGGCCTGACTTTGGATAGCACTGGTTCTCAAAGTGTGGCCTCTGAACCAGCAGTGGGATAGCATCCCCTGGGATCCTGTGAGAGATACAAATTCTGCAGCTCCCTCGAGACCTAGGGACTCAGAACTCTGAGTGTGGGACCCAGCAGTCTGTGTTTTAAAATGCCCTGCAGGTGACTCTATTGCACTCTAAAATCTGAGAACGTTGTTGGTTGGGATGCTCTGTTTTGTGTGTGGGATCCTACTAAGTTTCTGAGGATAGTGGGTGAGATGAAAATACAAGAGAAAGCATCGAAAGCAAATTCGTTCTGAGTCAACATGGCACTGGATCCCCCACGGTGGACAGTGCTCCTCTCGCTCGCAGCTGGATGTGCTCCTGATATCTGCAATGCGTCAGGGTAAACAACTGGGCCTCGGGGAAGGAGACACAGCTCTGCCCAGCAGTTTTCAGAGCATAACGGAAGAGTTTTTCACAATATGCAGGCTAATGGCTGCTCTTCTTGTGGTCAGGGCAAGAAGTCCTTTCTGTCTTCCCCTTTATAAAATGAGAAATGGAAGCAGAAGAAAAAAAATGTCTGCAGAGATTTCAAGGGCGATCAAGCCACGCCCATTTGGCTACAAAGAAGTCGATTTTGCTGTTGGTTACATGGTTTTCTGTGCCAATGTGGCCAGTGTAGCTCCTGCACTCCAGGCTCCTAACACTCACCCGGGAAGTCAAGTTGGTGCCCAGACCCAATGAGGAATAGGGGGGCAGTGATGAACCCCAATCCCTTATGGCTCACATCAGAAGAATGTCTGTAGTTGTTTTTGCAAGTAGACACATCACTCCTTTCTTCCAATATAACCTATTTAATACATCTAGAAAACAAGTGGGAAGGGAGGGGTCAGAAAGACTGGATGTAATGGGGTTTGGATGCTGTTTCCACAGGACCTAATTTATTATAAACAAAGTAACAACGGAGTGAAGTGACAGCAGCCAGAACAAAATGCGGTGGGCTCAAGGAAGAGAAGATAATCTCTGTACAGTACTTTAATAATATAAAGTATGAAAACTCACGTAAGAAACAAAAATCGGCACCTTAGCCTTTTTATTTAACTTCCTAGTTAGAGTTGCACTTTTCTTGATCTGATTTTTAAAGAGCAGCACCGGCAACAAAAGCCCAGCCCAAAGAACACGGAGTGGAAAGCGTAAGCCAAAGATTGAATGCCTGTTAACATTTCGCCACTAAAAAAAAAAGGAAACTCTCGCACCGCGGGCACACAAGAAGAATGCAAGTCATCCACCATTTGTACTTCCCAGCTGGTTTCTACATTTTGAAAGAGAACGAAAAGATCACAAGCCCAGTGTTGAGAATAAAATATCCCCATTTTGTAGCAAATGCCACAGTGACCCACTGAGGGTTAATATTAAGCCAATACCATTGGAAAATCTCATTACCAAGACTGTGGCACCAAATTGAGCTGCCGTACGGTTGACTGAGTTGCAGACTGAAGATTTATGCACCTCATGGCTCTGCAGAGGCTTCGATTGGGTCTGGCTCGGGCTGCCGGAGGTGCTACTGACACCGCACAAAAACACAGACACACGCGTCAGCAGCACGCCTGCCTGCTGTCCTTTCATTAGAGCAGAGCAAGGCAGTGATGTCCTCACGCTGTCTCACGTTCAAGAGAAGTACAAATGGACATCTCAATGACAAGAGGAATGCATTTTCAGTAGGCCCTTGTTAAAGATATTAATTATAAACTCAGTCATCTTACTAACCAAGAAAGCAGCTGCTGGTAGTAACGTGATTATTCAGAAGCCCCGAATCCTATTCAAGGGCTGCCCAAATTGCCTTGAAATTACAGTGGTCTGATATTTTTCAAAGCCAAGTTTGAATGTTTAATGTTTAATGGGACTGCCTCATACGTCTTTCCGATTTCCCATAGTTTTTTTTTTTTAACTTTGTGACTACAAGGTGACAAAACTGGTAAATGTTTTACATCTGGCATGAGGCATTTCTTGTTTGTGTGAGTGGAGTTCATTAACATTGACCACGGACTCGGGAGTAAACAACAGCTACTCCAGGCGCATCCTACTAACGTTTTCACAAACTCAGAACAGCTGTCATGGCTTGCAGTCAGCTTCGAATCACAATCCGTAAGAGAAGCAGCCTTGGGAGAACTCCTGCTGATGTACTTCTGTCTGTGTCCCTCAGAGAGACGATCCTAGTCCCTTCCCATCTAGAATTTTGCTTTTCTTCTAAGTTTATTAATGATATAACTATTTTTACAAAAAGGATTGCTATTTTCTCCAAGGGGCCCAGTTGCAGCCATAGACTCACCACACTCTTTCCCCTACCTGCTTTTTCCTCTCAGCACAGGAACTTCTGGCTAATTCTTTACTCAGTCATTCAGCAACTATTTTCTGAACACCTACTATGTGCAGAGTACCAGGCTGGAAAGACAGCTACTGTTAGGGGCTGAATGGTTTCCATCCAAATTTATATACTAAAGCCCTAACTTCTAGTACCTCAGAACTGTATTTTGATAGAGGGCCTTTAAAAAAGTTTTTTTTGAGACAGAGTCTTACTTTGTCACCCTCGGTAGAGTGCCATGGTGTCACAGCTCACAGCAACTTTAAACTCCTGGGCTTAAGCAATTCTCTGACTACAGGTGCCTATCACAATGCCTTGCTATTTTTAGAGATGAAATCTCACTCTGTCTCAGGCTGGTCTCGAACCTGTGAGCTCAGGTAATCCATTCTCCTTGGCCTCCCAAGTGCTAGGATTACAGGCACGAGCCACCTCGCCCAGCAAGTTATGTTTTGTTATAAGCTCTACCCATTAAGCATGTACTTGATATATGTCAATGACCATAAGTAGACCTTACAGTTATTTCCAAGATTTCTCTATTGTATGTACCTCTCAAATTATCGCCTCATAAAATGTTATTTCTAGGTCTAAGCATGTCCAGAAAGGACAGAAAGGTTGTACCAACTCATTCAACCACCAACAATGTTTAAATATACCCCTTTTCCCACCACCACCCTTTCAGAATAGTTTAAAAACAAATAAGATTCATGGTGTGACTGTTCCCTACCAAAAAAAAAAAAAAAAGGGAGGTATTAAGTTAAAATGAATTCATCAGGGTGGGCCCTAATTCCATATGACAGGTGCCCTTCTAAGAAAAACAGATTAGGATACAGAAAACACAACCTCTTCCATATGAACAGTGTTGTGTGGACGTGCCACAAAGGCGGCCACCTGCAGCCTAGGACTGAGACCTCAGAAAAAACAAACCTGCCAAGTGATTGATCTCAGATTTCCAGCGTCCCTCATTGTGAGAAGACATTAGTAGTTTGTTATGGCAGCCTGAGAAAATGAACATGTGTCCTCTGAGAGACTGCAGAGGGTCATTTGGGAAAATATGTGTATGGAAGGCCGAAGGACACAGTGTCGTCCTCTTCCTTAATATTTCCAGTTCTGCAGCATTGTAAAGGCAAATAGGACATGTTTATTACTTGACCATTAGTAGATCTGAATCAAGAACTCTCTAGGTGTTGGGCAATTAATTTTCTCCTTTTAGTATAGCCTTCTTTTCTTTCAGGCCACCTAATAATCACTGTCATCGGACACCTCAACAGGTGGGGGAGGACGAACTGAGAGCTGCCTTGAATTTCCTGCCTAATTATCTGCTAATTTATAAAATATCAGCATCCAGGGAGTCTTTAATTTTCTTTTTTTTTTTTTTTGAGACAGAGCCTCAAGCTGTCACCCTGGATAGAGTGCTGTAGTATCACAGCTCACAGCAACCTCCAATTCCTGGGCTCAAGCGAGTCTTCTGCCTCTGCCTCCCAAGTAGCTGGGACTACAGGCGCCCGCCATAACGTCTGGCTATTTTTGTTTGGGTTGTGACCGTCATTGTTGGTTGGCGGGCCCAGGCTGGATTCGAACCCACCAGCTCAGGTTTACATGGCTGGTGCCCTAGCCCGTTCAGCCACAGGCGCCGAGCCGGGAGTCTTTAATTTTCAAATTTTATCTTAGAAGCTAATGATAATGGCATTGTGGGGGATTTTGGTGGTTGAACTGTTCTGTTTGTTTGCTTGTTTGAACAAAAAAGAAAGCTTACTTTTGAACCTCAATTAAAAAAAACATCTGACAAATTCAAACTTCAAGGCTACAGACGGATGACTTTCTTCCCCATGGACTGTTGAAATCACCCCCGTCCTGGATGTGGCTATGCCCTCCCCTGGGCATTTGGTGGTTCTGTGTGCAGCAACTGGAAGAAGGGACAGACATTACCGGTGGTGACCACTCACAATCTGAAATGAGCACAGAAATAATAAGTAATCACATCACAGGAGAAAATGAGCCATACTCAGCAAATGCAACTTGCTCTGCTTTCTCATTCACACTTCACCGTAGCTGTTTCCATCTCTATATGTGGAAGGGAATGTTGGTTTTCAGTGAGTGACGATCATAGATAGACAAAGAGTGAAAAGAAGCATACAAATAATGGTGGCATAGGTCTGCGGGAAAGCTTTGTTCAATTAAAAATACCTGCAAAATGTCAGGGTCCCGTCTGTGGCTCACAGCAGGTCATGAGACACAGTCCTTGCTGTGGCTCAGTTATTTCCCCTCTTCTTTAGCATTTGTTCAGGTCCCCACAGCACTCGGATTGTTAGTTAATCCTTCTTCAAACTGAATCAGCATCACTGGCCCCTGTCCTACCAACAAAGAATCTGGAACCCTCTGGGGCTAAGATTCTGAGATTTTCAACCTCTGGTTCCTCAATTCCTGTTCTGTAAAGATCATGTAAATCATTCCCCAGCATTTCCTCAGTGGAGAGTTTCCATGGAAAAGTCAGGGTGCCACTCGACTCTCCATTCATGTCATCCCTCCACCCACACCTCCTCCTTTCTGTTTCCCTAACTCAGGCCCCAATTTTCTCTTTTTGTTTGGGAGGTTTATTCTGGATACAATAGTTGAAGGTAGATTATAATAGGACACATACAAAAAGATTAGAAAATAATTTCATAGAGTATCGTAAGCACAGGGTTGACACACTCACACACCTGTCCCCTTCAAGCCTGCAGGGCAGGGATGGTACCTTCAGCTCACATCCCGATTTTTTTAACCACAAGGAGTGACACAGGAAGTGGCATTAGTGTGGCAAAAGCAAAGTGTGTGTGTGTGTGTGTGATGGTGGTGAGGGACAGGGTGGGTCCACTGGTCTTAGTGTCTCTGAGGAGGACAGCTGTATCACTGTGCCTTCTTTACCTTCTGCTCTGTGCGTGTATGTGGCCGCTGAGGATTCATGGTACTCTCACCTAGAAGGTGCCTATTTACATGGTCAGGCAGATGTTCCTCCAGAATGAATATAACTAGCCAATGTTTTTCATGGTCTGTAGCTAATGAAAAAGGTAGTTTCCTGTCAGAGTGAGGTATTCAACAATAAAGAAGACATCCCTGGCTCGGCGCCTGTGGCTCAACGGACTAAGGTGCCCGCCACGTACACCTGAGCTGGCGGGTTCGAATCCAGCCCGGGCCCACCAAACAACAATGATGGCTGCAACCAAAAAATGGCCAGGCACTGTGGTGGGCGCCTGTAGTCCCAGCTACTTGGGAGGCAGAGGCAAGAGACTCGCTTGAGCCCAGGAATTGGAGGTTGCTGTGAGCTGGGATGCAACAGCACTCTATCCAGGATGACAGCTTGAGGCTCTGTCTCAAAAAAAAAAAAAAAAGACCTCCCAGTGGGCAGGAGGAAGGTAAGACTAGCTTAACTCTGATGGCAGCAATCAACAATTATTCAAGCAATTCTTTTTATGTTACTGGCAGTCATTTTTCTATTAAGAATAAATACAGTAGCAACTCCACAGTTGACCACCTCCTTAAGTTGACCTAATTTTCATAGACTGGACATGCACCATATGTACATATCAGCACAGGAGGCCTAGTTCCTTGTGTTGACCAGTTTGTTACAGTCCCTTGGGTGGTCAACTTACAGAGATTCTGCTGTACTGGGACATTGGGAACCATTGCATTCTGGTTTCTCAGAGCCAGTAATTTTGGCAAAGGGAAGCACAGGCACATAGGCTCTGCGGTGTGATGCATACTCAGAAAAGTGCAACGTCTAAAGCTCACACTAGGCCTTATGAAGATGGATCAAGGGCATTGTCTTCTGCCCCTCCCCCCTCCCAGTGATTCCCCTTCACACCCAGGAGTTCTCAGGATGCAGTTACAAAGTTAGGAACTTGGTGTTTCCTGATGGTGATGGGTATAGCACAAGCAGACTGTGCCCTTGAGAATCCCACAATCTCATATGCTGGCAAACATTCTTTTATATCCTGTGCACACCCTATTATCTTAAACACACACACACACAGCCACGCCTAGATGGATGGAACCCAAGTGCCCGTTTCAGTTTATACTGCAGTGTTTTCGTAGGCCATTTAATAAATTGTCTTCTTTGATTAATTACATCTCCCTTCCTGGCTCCAATAATTCCATCCTTTAAGTATCTTTAGATCAGATGCCCATAAATCACACACCGCCCCAAGCCAGCTACAAATCGTTCACAATTTCAATTAGCATACAGATTTAACAGCTGTCACTAGTGAAGACTGCAGTAACTGGAAGAATCACAGCTGACCAAACAGGAAAACTGGGCTATGTCCTCAGAAGCCAATTTGCTTGCAATATTTAATATACCTAAAACTCTTAAACCAAGAAGGTCGATAAACTCATGAATTTAGGAAAAGTGAGTGTTGAGCTTAGCTTTGTCTGAAGGTCTCTGTAGACTCCTACAAAAGCAGCTTCTTGGTTACTGAATTGGATAGCTTTTTCTTAGTGCTCATCAGTGGTAGCTGATGCTGGTGACTCCTGCGTGACCCGAGCTTCTGTCTTCATCTGCTATCCTTGCGCCAACCTCCTCCCCCTGCCACACCCTGACTCCATCATTTTATAGGGTTAGTTCCTCTTTCTCTTCTTCCCAATGCTAGGCCATTCAATCCATTCACTCATTCATCATTCATTCAGTTATCCCACAAATATTTATTGAGGGCCTGGTACTGGTGAATCAATAATGGCAGCTTCCTGGCCACATGTTTATAAACTAGAGAGAAATACAAATATAAATAGAGAGGGGGAGTAATTAGAATATAGCATGACAAAGTGAAGATGGAAAATGTATAGAATATTCTGGAATCTTACAGTTGAAGGAGCTCAACTGTGAAGCCTTCTTTGAAAAGCTGACGTATGAGTTGAGTACTGAGGAAACAGACAAATTCTGATGGGTCAAGGGTGTGTGCAAGAAACCTTGACTCTCTTCTTTATATCGTTTCTTCACGAATGTGTTCACTTCCCCACGTTTATGGCCTCACTGATTCTGTTGGACCTGTGCTGTTCAATATGGCAGCCACTAGCTTCTGGCTCTGGAGCCCTTGAAAGGTGGCTGCTGTGACTAAGGAACTGAATTAGGAGTTTTATTTAATTTAATGAATTTAAATTAAAAAAACGGAGTTAGATGGTATCTCCAGTGATACCAGTGAGAATGGCCTATATCACAAAATCTCAAGATTGCAGATGCTGGCGCGGATGTGGGGAGAAAGGAACACTTTTACACTGCTGGTTGGACTGCAAACTAATGCAACCTTTTTGGAAGGAAGTATAGTGAAAGCTCAAGAACTCAACCTAGATCTCCCATTTGATCCTGTATTCCCATTGCTGGGCATCTATCCAGAAGAAAAAAAAAACCCCACCTTTTATTATAAAGACATTTGTACGAGGCTGTTTACCGCTGCTCAATTTACAATTGCTAAAGCATGGAAATAGCCTAAATATCCTTCAACCCAGGAGTGGATTGGCAAGCTATGGTATATGTATACCCTGGAATATTACTCAGCCACCAAAAATAATGGAGACTTTGCAGCATTTGTAGTAACTTGGATGGAGGTTGAACATATTATTCTTAGTGAAACATCACAGGAATGGAGAAGCATGAATCCTATGTATTCAACTTTGATTTGAGGACAATTAATGGCAACCAATGACACAATGGGGCATGGGGAAAGGAGAGAGTAGACAGAGCAGGAGGCGGGGGGCGGGGGGCGAGGGAAAGAAAACCAAAAAAAAAAAAGAAAAGAAAATAGTGACTAACTTTCATATAAATTGGATTCATTTTGACCAAAGTACATTACTTAAATATTAATTTCTTAATTCAACTTGTCAACATGTTGTTTAGGATATTGCATCCTCATCTATAAGTGAAACATGTTTGTAATTTCTCTTTATAACAATATATTTTCTCCAATTTCAATATCAGGTGTATCCAGATCAAGTAGAATGATATTGAAATACTTCTTTTTTTATTGTTTATAAGATTTCTGGAATTGCTTTTTTTGTAAAATCATTGTGATCTATGAGTTTATGACAGTTTGAACTTTGTTATTTTATTTAATTCATTGCTTAATTACTGTTTTCCTATGAATGATTATACTGTGGTTAATATGTTAGCATAGCAGTATTCCCAGATAGCTTTCTGTTTGTTGGGAGGTTGGGCTTTGGAGGGGCAGAGTTAATACTTTGCATGAAATATCTTATTTTATAACAGTGAAATTGCTTTCTCTTTTGTCTTGTGATTTTTTTGTGAGGTGAAATTTAATTTTTTGTGTGAGTAGTACTATATACCTTTCTTGAGTGTCTTGCTTGTACTATATCACATCATACCTTTGTTTAATTCTTAATAAACTGTTCACTTGTTAAAAAATAAATAAATAAAAAAATAAGAACTTAAAAAAAATTAAAAAACCGACATTTGATTCAGTTATTTGAAAATTCTGAATTCTGATTCGTTTGGATCAACTTGAGTATGAATTGACATTTCTCATCTGTCAACTCTGTAAAATCTAAATACAGAGCAAGCATTTTCAATGAAAACTCGCTTCCAAATTTGTCTAAATTATATCCAAATGTAAACTACATACCAGTTTGAGTAATAGTACCAAAAAAAGAATGTAAAATAGCTCATTTTTGTACATTGATTGCATGTTGAAATGATAATATTTTGGATACTGGGGTAAATGAAATATATTATTAGAATTAATTGTACATGCTTTTGAAATCTGTTTTAATGTAGTTTCTGGAAAATTTTAAGTTATATTTGCAGCTCACATTATACTTCTATTGGACAGCACTGGGCTAGACTAAGAGTCTTTGAACGTAGGCACTGGGTATTATCTTTTGCCTTGGCACTATGTTTTGTGTGTAACAGGGGCTCCATAAATATTTGTCAGATGAGTAAGCCATCCTGCATATGGGCAAGTTCCAGTCTTCAAATACTCCATTTGACATTCATTCCACAAACAAGCAGATATAGTGGGAAACGAGACAGAATTCCTATCCTTGTGGAGTTTGATTCTATCTGGATGCACCGTATTGAGTGCACCGTATTATAAACCAGTGTAAGGGGAGGGGACATGGGCTTTGCTCCTTAAGAATTTTAGGTAGGGAGGCAGGGATGGCCTCTCCGGGAAGCAGGGACCTGAATGTAAGAAGGCAGTCCTTGCGGATGTCTGGAACGTTCCAGACAGAGGGGCTGCATGTGCAAATGCACTGATGGGGAAAGCGCTTGGCGTGCCCACAGCAGAGCAAGGCCAGTGTGGCTGCAAGGCCACATATGAGGGGCTAGCGGGATTCAAGGTAGGCCAGGGACTCGATCAAGGATGGCAAGGCAAGGACTTAAGGTTTACTTCCAGGTGTAACAAGAAGACTCTGGAGGCCCATAGTAGGGACTGCAGAGCGGACCTACATTTCTGAAGGATTGCTCTGGCTATGTCCCTGAGATTAGGACACAACTGTGGAACTGGAGTGACCAGGTTAGAGGCTGTGGCTCTAGTCAACAGTATCTTACTGAGCACCCAAGACTGTGCAGCAGGAAAAAAATGGCAGGAGAAATTTGGAACCCTGCTGTGTATTTTAGAACAAATTGAAAAAGATCCCTTCAAGGCCATCTTTTACAAAATCACTCTTTCTGTCAAACTGTAACAGCGAACTCACAGCCATTCATGCAGGACTCGTCCCTGAGGAAGCTTCTTAGTAAGTCTTTCAGCTACACCAGGAAATAAAATCCCTTCAATAAACCATCTGTTGACTATTGAACTGACTTGAGTGAACTCTTATGAAATCCTTTACCTGAGGTTTGCAGGTCCCTGGAAGAAAAAGTCTATTTGTAGTAAACATGCATTTTCCTGAGTCCATGTACTTCTTTTTTTTTTTTTTTTAAAGACAGAGTCTCACTCTGGCCGCTGGGTAGGGTGCTATGGCATCATCATTGCTCCCAGTAACCTCAAACTCTTGGGCTCCAGAGATCCGCTTGCTTCAGTTTTTCTATTTTATTTTAGTAGAGGGAGGGGGGTCTCCCTCTGGCTCAGGCTGGTCTCGAACTCCTGAGCTCAAGCAATCCACTGGCCTCAGCCTTCCAGAGTGCTAGGATTACAGGCAAGAGCCACCAAAATTCCATGAACTTCTGTAGTGCAGGTGCCTCCTGTCCACATTCCTGCCTAGTTACACTTACTGGGCCCTTGCCTTGTTGCCTTGGCCTGCACCAACCACTGCACAGGGCTCCTCTCACTTCACGCCAGTAGCAACTCAACCAGGAGGTGCCACATCTTCATTTTCTTGAGGAAGAAACAAAAAGCTCCAAGGTTATGCAGAAGGTGAATGCAGAGTGTTGCTTCAAGTCAGATACAGCTGGGTTTGGACTCTAGCTCTGTACCCACCGTCTATGCGACTCTGAAACATTTTGTTTCTTCACCAATAAAATGCAGCGTGTCTGACCTGAAGCTGGGATGCCAGTGTTTTCAAGGCGTGGTGCATGGACCACCTACATCAGTTACCAGGGTTCCTTATAAGGAGAGTAAGCTGCTGGGCATGTTGACTTGTTCCTGTAATCCCAGGTATTTGGGAAGCTGAGGCGGGAGCCTGGGAGTTTGAAAACAGCCTGGGCAACTTAGCAAGACCCTGTCTCAAAAAAGAAAAGCACAAACTGGGGTGGGATCTGGGAGTTTTCCCTTTTAATAACAGTGGAGATATTTAATGATAAATATTTATTTGGCATTTACTGTCATAACTAGAATTAGTATACTTTTATCTATCACTTTTGTGAGGTATTTGGAGCTTCGTCAAATCTTATATTTAAAGGCAGTGTCTTAGTTTGGTTTCCCAGCCATGGAGGCCTAGATGAGGATTTCTTTGTGGGGAGTTAACTTGGGAGGTCAGCCCAGAACACAGGTATGAAGGATCAGAGAGAGAGAGAGGAGAGAGAGAGAGAGAGAGAGAGAGAGAGAGAGAGAGAGAGAGAGAGAAAAGGAAAAAAGCACATGAACAGCTCCTAAGTGATCTTCCTACTGCTGGGGGCGACAGAGGCCCAATCTCACTCCTGAAACTCTATGGAACAACCATCGACATATCCTCTTGTCTATCAGTTCAGAGCTGATGCCTCAGTTGTACCGCACCCCAGGGCTGAGTCGGTCTGGGGTCAAGAGGTCAGCTGAGAGAGCCCTGAGGCGGATAATCACAGCCTGTCTGCCGGTGCTTGGGGTAGGGAGTTGGCAGTATATACACCAGTGTTTACACTACTGTTTACACACTGATATCAGCGGCTGGGTGATATGACCCAGGGGAAGAGCACCTGCTTCAGGCAGAATTCACGACACAGCTGCTGCTTGATTATGACTTGCTGGATTTGGGGTGGGAGTGGGGAACGCAGCCTCCTTTGGCCGGCACTGAACCAACAGCATCTTCTCCCTCACACGTGCCACAATGTTGTGCCGTGCTAAAGCATCAAAACAAGTGCTAGGTGGTAGATTCCTCTTTCGCTTTCAAAGTCTTCATCTTCCAAGGCTTTGAAGAGAAAAGGCACAGTATTTGAAGAATTGTATAGGATAAAAACGTAAGAAGGGAAAAGGAATAAAATCTCCAACATTTCAGCAAAAGAGAAGGAGGGAAAACTTTTCTAATTCCCTTCCCTCACAGGTACGCTGTGAGGAAGGGAGCAGGACACCCCTCCAGGAGCCTTTGTGACAGCCAGCCTCCAAGATGCCCAACACGATGTGCACCCTCCATCCCGGGATTCATGCCAGGTGGGTGACTAACAGAACGCTGTGAGGGGACACTGTGTGACTTCCCAGGCTCGGTCGAGAAAGGCGTTGGCCACTCTTTGATCTCTAGCTCTGGGGGACCCCAACCTCTGATTGCAGGGATGCCCAGGCAGGATGGAGAGCCCCATGTGGAGATGAACCACCTTGCTGGCACCAACTTGGCAGCCGCGTGAGTGAGCCGCCTCAGAAGCGGATCCTTCAGCTTTAGACAAGTGTTCAGATGATTCCACACCTCCCAGGCTTCAAGTCTGCCGGCTGAGACCCCAGGCAGCAGATAGCAGAGATAAGCCCTCTGTGCCCTGTCTGGATTCCTGACCCACAAAACCATGAAATAATAACTGGTTATTGGTTTAAGCCAGTAAGTTTTGGGGTGATTTGTTGCATAGCAACAGAAAACTAACATAGCATTTATTTCCTGATGTCTCTTTTGATTACACTTGAAGAATTTATTCTTGACTTCTTAGTAGGCACTTAGTAGGCAGACTATCATTCTGTCTTTCTAAATACCACTAAATAAGAGTTAAAGAAAATAAAAGACAGGAACAAAGAAAGCTAGAGAGGAGATAATGAAGGTTGACAAAGTTTTGAAAGACACCAAGAAGACAGAGGACAGCCACGCCCACCGGCCTGCAAAAGAGGAAGTGTGCTTATTCCCTGGGAGTCCAGAAAACCTTAGGACCGGGAGGTTTTGGAAGAGGTGAGTGAGACACAGGTTAGAAACCCGGGAATTCACTGAAAACCTGTAAACACAGAGGGCAGATCTTTAGGCCTCTTCCCAACCAAGCCATCAGGGGGACCACCCTTCCCTCATGCTTGCAATGGCTTGGACTTGGGTTAATCTATCAGAGAAGATGGGTTAAGTATAAGGCTAGAAATAAAGGATTTAAGATAAACTTTCAACAATATGAAGAGTGTAGTGTTTCTCTTAACTTCCTCCCCCAAACCCCAGGAGTTAGGCTTATTGCCTCCATTAGGAAAATGAATTTTTCTTCTTCTTCTTCTTTTTTTTTTTTTTTTTTGAGACAGATGTTTACTATTCACCCTCAGTAGAGTGCTATGGTGTCACAGCTCACAGCAACTTCAAACTCCTGGGCTTAAGCGATTCTCTTGCCTCAGCCTCCCAAGGAGCTGGGACTATAGCTGCTGCCACAATGCCCAGCTTTTTTTGTTGTTGTTGTAGTTGTCATTGTTCTTTAGCAGGCCCAGGCCGGGTTCAAACCCGCTAGCCCTGGTATATGTGGCTGGTGCCTTAACCACTGGGTGATGGGTGCCGAGCCAGAAAATGAATTTTTCAACACTACGGAAAATAGTCTTTAAAAAAATAAAAGACAGACTCTGATAGAGGATCTTTTGATGAAAGAGGCTGCCTGTTGCCAAAATACCTGACTCTGAGCTACTCCCAACCTCCACTCTTACTTAACAGGCTCCTCTTATCCAGAGTCTTTAGTCATATTTCTGGTGCTTCACTTCTGAATATGAATAGAAACTGAAAATCTTCGGATACCTAATTAAGGAACAAACATGAAAGAGACCAAAACAAAAGAAAAATGAAATTTAGGGCCAAGCATGGCGGCTCACACTTGTCATCCCAGCACTCTGGGTGGCTGTAGCAGGAGGATGGCTTGAGCTCTGGAGTTCAAGACCAGCCTGCACAAGAGCAAGACCCCATCTCTACCAAGAATAGAAAAATTAGCTGGGCATCGTGGGGCACACCTGTAGCCTCAGCTCCTTTGGGAGGCTGAGGTAGGAGGATCACTTGAGCCAAGGAGTTTGAGGTTACTGTGAGCTATGATGATGCCACTGTACTCTACCTGGAGCGACAGAGGGAGATGCTGTCTAAATAAAGAAACTCAGAAGAACAGATAATATAGGGAACAAAACACTGATCACCACCAATAACCTCACAGTCAATATCCTCAGTGATGTAAGAGAACATATATATGGCCATGAACGAATTCAAGGAACATACACCCAGATCTCCTAGAAATAAAAAACATAGTAACAACAGAAATGAAAACTCAATAGAATGGTTGGAAGGTAGAGTTAAAACTTCTAGAAAGTAGAACAAAAGACAAAGAGATGGGTAGTAGGAAAGATGAGAATAAATATTAGAGCATCAGTCCAGGTGTTCCCACACCCAGTGGATAGACATTCCAGAAAGTGAGAACAGACAAAAATGGTGGGGGAATATGTCTATAGAAAACGGAAAGTTTTCTTGAGAAGCAATTGAGGGTGAGAAAGGTTAGGATAGAACTGGTATTTTTCGGTTATAATCTCTTAGTAGTATTTGACTTTTAGGACTATGGACATATGTTAGTTTGATTTAAAAAATTAACCAAGAAAGATAAAATATGTTCTGAAGCTACAAAGTAGCCTTTCTGTGCTGTCCATCATGCCGGAGAGCCTGTTCTGTTTGATAATTAAGGAGCCGTATTAAAGTCTTCAGGCAATGACATGGTGCAGAGAGAGCCTGCCCCTGAAAGAGTTATCTTATGTTATCTTTGAGCAGCGGTTCTCAACCTGTGGGTCGCGACCCCTTTGGGGGTCTCCTGTGTATCAGATATTTACATTACGATTCATAACAGCAGCAAAATTACAGTTATGAAGTAGTGACGAAAATAATTTTATGGTTGGGGGTCACCACAACATCAGAAACGGTATTAAAGGGTTGCAGCATTAGGAAGGTTGACAACCAGTCTTAGAGAAAAAACAGCTTAGCTGAAGCAAGGGATTTATTTGTGTATAAGCAAACGTGGGTCCCCCCCCCCAACTGAACTCAGTGGTATACCATTCCTAGAGTATGATGACTTTGTCTTCTAAAATATAGACATTCTTTAATTTCGTAGAGGAGTGGTGGAGTAGGGGAAGACAGCTCATATCACCAACAGTTTCTTCTCCACTTTAATCAATTTAGATGTAAAAGTAGTCATGTTCAGCTGCAGGAGACACAATTAATGAAATGTACTAAAAGGATCTGTGAACTAAATGCAAAAGAAAAAAATGTGGATTTGTAAAACGATGATGTTTTTCTCCGGATCTGAGAACAGGTCAACAGATGTTTTATTGCTTTTTTCTTTTTAATCTTAATTCAGTTTTTGCACTAAGGAAATGCTACATGAAATTGGTAACCTGAGATTTCTAATATAAGCATTTATAATACACTTCAATGACAAGATTCTGTGTCCTGGGTTTTGGCCACAGTACAAACACTGGTTGCAATACAGCATTCTTTGTATTTGAATTTTTACAATGATTTGATTTTCTTTTTTGTAATTTGAATCTCTCTTCATAAATTTATTTAACATCATACTACAAATGTCCCAGCTTTAGAAATATTTTCTGTCAGTAGTGATACACAAAGTGTTGCTGTGCTTCTCCACACCAAAAATTGCATATTACACCTTAGAAAAATCTGTAACCTAACAAGAAGGAAAATCTAATGAAGTCTTGTTTACTTTACTGGCAAGACATGTCATGGCATCTCTGTAGTCTGTTAAGGATATTTATTTGTAGCTTGACACTGTGTCTTTTAAGATATCACTTTCTTGTTTACTTTATTTTTCCTCCATGGGTAAATCTTCTTTTGTTTTATCTTTTTTCTGATCATTTTGTTGAAAATTATTGAATGATATATTAAAAGCCTTTGACTTTTCCACTATGCAATTCATCCATGTAACAACAAACAAACAAACAATACTTATACTCCTAAATATACTTAAATAAAAAATGGGGGGAAAAAACCCCAGTAACTAAAAAAAGTCAAATAAATAATTACTGGAAAATTTGAATGTTAGCTGGCTTTAAAAGCAAAATGAAACACCAATGCTTCACCTACACCAATCAAACACCCCTTTCTGAGGAACTGCAGTAAATAACGCTGATGAAGCCTGGCCAGCAGGTGTAGTTGCCCTGGCTTTTATCTCTTGATTACACTCACTGCAGGATGAGCAGTGTGAAATCACTCACCCATATCACCTTTCATTATAAATCGGTAAGCACAGGGCACCCTTTTGATCGGCTATAATATATTGCACAAAGGAAGCTTCAATTTCCCCCTGAAGTCTGCACCAGAGGGAGAAGGGCAAAAGATGAGCAGATCAATAACCTTTTCCCTAAAATCAGCTATGATTTATAATGCTCTTACAGAGTGCCAGCATGCTTGTTTTTTTTTTTTTTTTTAGGACAGTGGCAGTGATGTTGCAGGAGACCAGTAAAAAGAGAAGCCTGAAATCAGGTCGTTATTTGCAACCTCTACTCCATCGAGGGAGCAGAACAATGTATCAGAATAAAACTTCAGCGCTCTAGAGTTCTCCCATCTGGAAATCACAGTACCAAAGACACAAAGCATTTCATTCTTACTGAGTCAAAAACTGAGAATTTGTCAGACTTTTGTATAAGATCATGTAGGCAAATCTTGAATATGTTACACCAAGTTTGATAAAATGGGCATGTAATTTGGAATTGTGATTCAGAATTGGGCATAATTTTCCTCGAAAGCATACAGATGTGATACAATGGTGCCCGCATTGCTCAGTGTGAATTTTTTGATATATACACTTAATTTTGTTGGATCGAAAGAGTAAATATTAAATTGCTGTGGCTAGGCAGTTGTAGAAACATCACAGATGCTTCTAAATTACTGGTTCTATTACATTTAAATATTTATTGAATAATATGATGCAGTCATATACTATATATCAAACTGATATGTCTGTACACATCCTGCCTATGACAATGTCTGACACTTTAAAGAAATGAAGGAGCATTTGTTTAAAATATGTACAGAAATCTCCCTAAAAGAGCTTGTCCCTCCATGTCGTGAATTAATGCATTTTCATTGTTGTGACAAAAAAAAATTCAATAACAAATTTCCCAAGGCCAGAAGAAATAAAATCAGCCATGAGCTCCAGCAGCACCAGTACATTAAAACCTGCCTCTTTTTAAATATTGACCAATAATAATTGCATATATTATATATGTATGGGTACAATGTGATGTTTTGATATATACTTACATTGCGGAAAGATTAAATCAAGCTAATTAACAAATCCATCACCTCAGATACTTATTAAAGGATACAAAATTTCAGGGATACAGGAGGAATGAGATTTAGTAATCTATGGTACAGAATGGTGTATATAGCACCAGCATCTTTAAAGCCTGAAGAAAACTGATGGGGAGGGTTTTGCAACCTTGGAAATGACTATGGCTATACTGTGTTCTCAGGCAGTAATTAACACTGCAGATTCCAGACAGCTCCTAATCCATTTCTTAGTCTTTAAAAATTACTTATCATTGGACCTCAGAATATTATGTTAGAAGTAAGGGTAGTAAACATATTCTAGTTGGTGTGTGTCAGGACTGAGGCTTGGAGAACCCAAGAGTGCAGGAGAGTAAGAAAGAAAATACAGACTAGGCTTGGTGCCCGTAGCTCAAGTGGCTAGAGAGCCAGCCACATATACCAGAGCTGGCGGGTTCGAATCTAGCCCAGGCCCCCCAAACAACAATGATGATAACTATAACCAAAAAAAAAAAAAAAAAAGCCGGGAGTTGTGGCAGATGCCTGTAGTTCCAGCTACTTGGGAGGCTGAGGCAAGAGAATTGCTTAAGGCCAAGAGTTGGAGGTTGCTGTGAGGTGTAACGCCATAGCACTCCACCCAGGGCA
>CAUYON010085046.1:0-12769 GCA_963573935.1 Arctocebus calabarensis
TTATGATGTGATTTTTGGTCTTCAGGATATATACCCAATAAAGGAATTATAGGATCGAATGGCAGATCTATTTTTAGATCTCTAAGTATTCTCCAAATGTATTTCCAAAAGGAATGTACTATTTTGCATTCCCACCAACATTGTAGAAGTGTTCCCCTTTCTCCACATTCACGCCAACATCTCTGGTTTTGGGATTTTGTTATGTGGGCCAATCTTACTGGGGTTAGATGATATCTCAAAGTAGTTTTGATTTGCATTTCTCTGATCATTAAGGATGGTGAGCATTTCTTCATGTGTCTGTAGGCCATGCGCCTGTCGTCTTTAGAGAAGTTTAAAATATTCTCTTAAAAGAAAAGGAAACAGCTACTTCTTAAAAAGTTTAAGAATAGCTGTGCTTAGATTATAATATCCCTTATGAACATGAGAAAGTAACTTTGCTTTTTATTTGCCTAGAATTCCAATGTGGGTAAATTTTGTTCATGCAGAGAAGAGCTGCTGTCTTCTCTAGCATGTAATCTAAATTTGCTTCATGTTATAGGTAAAGGCAAACTCAGTAAAGCAGGAATTTGAAAAGCAAGATGAATTAAAGCGGTCTGCCATGAGAGCAGTAGCAGCACTGCTGACCATTCCAGAAGCAGAGAAGAGTCCACTGATGAGTGAATTTCAATCCCAGATTAGTTCCAACCCTGAGCTGGCGGCCATCTTTGAAAGCATCCAGAAAGATTCGTCATCTACTAACTTGGAATCAATGGACACTAGTTAGATGTTTGTTCCATACAGGGACCATGAGCACACGACTGTACAATGCACTGAATTGACAGGTTAATCATAAGACATGGAAAGAGAAGTGTCTAAAGCTTCAAAATGTTCCTCTTTTTTTTTTTTTTTTCCTTCATGGAGACAATTTGTTTGGCTTTTCTTCCATTGTTGTTTTTGTAGCGTTTATGTCAGAAACATGTATCCATAATCCAGAGGTTGTAAAACCACTAATGTTTTAGTGGTTAGGGCAACAATTAAAGTGGAAACTAAAAGGTAGGATTTATGGAGTATGGAAATAGGGTCCAGTATCTATTTACCCTGTAATGTTTAGGATTAAAATGTTAAAATTTTGCGACCATGAATTTCTTTCTTTTATAAATTTTCTCATTTAAAAATCAAAAATTCTACAAGACAAAACCATGTTTCTTTTTCTTATATAACTATTTTCATGACATAAATTGATTCTTAGCTGGCAGACAAGACTATCCATAAGATTTGTTACATTGCAGAAGGTTTGGCAGTTTATAAAAAGATAACCATTTTTTAAGTATGGGACTAACAATACCCCTGTTTCGAACACCAATTTTGCATGAGCAAGTTCACAAATATGTATTGTCTGTAAAGCATGTGCAGATTATTCATAATACAAAAGTTAAAATAAGTATTAGTGCAATTTTCAGATATTTATTTTTGCACAGAAAACACATCTGGAGAGAGGGGAGTAAATTTTTGAAAGTTTGGTTTTCTTAACGCCAGTGTGAATTTGCAGATGTTTTCAGCAAATCAAGTCACAAGAACAATTTGCCACTTTTTTCTATTATAAATGTTCTTACACATTTAAAATGTGGATATTAAGTGCTCAGTTTTTCTCAGTTATTCACTTGAGTGTGTGTGTTCCACCCAGAAATTCTTAAAGACAGATTTTTCTTTCATTCCCTTTGGATGTCTGCATTCCTTATCAAAGAATACAGATACTATGTAATGCTTTTGAATTTTATTTTAGGGAAATTCTGAAGCTGGCTATCACAGGTTTGTTCGCTAATAATAGCATTTTCTTTTAGTTGAGTTAAATTATTTCCCCATCTCTAGTAGATCTAATTTACATACTATGTTAACTACTTTTCCTGATTAAGGGGTCTGTGCTGGGGGAACAAAGCTTTTGCAGTACCTTATAATTTTCACATATCCTTCAGTGAGCTCATTTCACATTGTAGCCTCTTCAAATTTGTGGTGCTCCTGTAACAGTAAAAACTTAACTTCTGAAGTAAAAGACATCTAATGCTGTGCAAACATAGTTTACATGTATGGAAGGAGGCAGTTGTTAAATTGAGTGACCAATTTTAAGCAATCAGATATTTGAAAACTGCACCCTTTATTTTTGAAACTGTGAATTAGAAATAACTTCTGCTGTATTACTTAATCTGCTTTAACATCAAATATACAGTGATTTTAATTCATAACATACTGTGGTTGTTAGATTAGAAGCTTGATTTCAAATGTTCAGATCATAATGCAGAAGACATTGCTAATAATAAGGATTTTGACTGGTACATTGACTTGGAACTTTACATGAAGTTGGTGCCATTTCAAAATGTGGCAGATGTTAATCTTATACCATACTTTGCATAAAACTGTAATAGAAATTTAGTTTGAGATGTCAGTATATTATGTACTATGCATTACCGTGGTATAGATGTTGTGGATATATTTAAGTATTTGGTTACATGGTTTCACAATAAATTACAATACTGCAGGCTCTAGGACTGAATAGGAGGCTGACATGCATATATTGTGTGAATGTCTTAGTTAATTGCCTAAAGTGAAATCCAAATACTTGTGTTGGATTTTTCTTTAGTCTGTTTTTTTAACTTACATGATGCATGTTTTGTTTTGTTGAGTCCTTCAAGCCAACTATTTTTCTAACATAGTTGAAGTTCTTTTAGTACTGAAGAAATACAGAAACTGTTCTTTTATGGTTTTAGTGCTACCTATATGTACACATATATAACAAAGTAAGTAGCAAAGAAGAATGCGTGGAATTTCAATGCAGTGTCATACTGATTAACTCCATAGTTCTGGTGGTGATGTCCAGAGACTGGAATGCAAGTGGTAGGTATGGAGTAGAAATATCCCTCCCCCTCATGCTGCTTATTGGCAGTATTAGGAAGTTCTGCTTAGCAGTTCTCCATGTGTAGTTTCCTTGGGAGGTCCAGAAAGTAATAATACAAAAACAAGCTTTTATTAATTTTTGTGCAGACATTTAAATTAGTTCAGATTTACCTGATTTATTTTAAAGGAAACCTCAACGGGGATTTAATTTTGAAATTAGGTTCTTTTATGAAAGTGGACAGAAAGGAAGTTTGATATGTCAGGGCCTAACCTAAAAGGGTATTTATAAAAATCAGTAGTACTGAATGATGATTTTTTTAAAACGATAGTCATATATTTTATTAATCATACCTGAAAGCTGCTTAACCATTAGGAGTTAGTATTTTTAAATGCTAGAAGTATTGGTGATTTCATCAAATGTTTGAATATTTATGTAACCACAGTCAAACAAATTAGTCTTTTTTTTTATACTTGAGTAAATAGTGAAGAAATAATATAGGGGCATAGCTACTTATATCCAGCTCAGTCTCAAACACATAACTATGATTATACACGTACGGTCATGATTGAAGTTAAAAATGACGTGTACAAAATCCTCAGCCATTAAAAAAAATCAGTTGTGATAAGCTTTGTAAGCTGCACTTAGTCACATGGCAAAGTATATAATAATACTTTGTAATTTTTCTGCCCACATTAAGTTTTATGCTTAGTGTTTTGAAATTAAAAGAGCTTAAAAATTTCAGCAAGTAAATTTTAGCTTGTAGTTCTATTAAAAATTGATCCTAATTTTTACACTGCTGCCATCCTAAATTCATACCTGTTTTGAAATCTTATTAAATCATCTATGAAATAGAAAATGGATAATATAACACTTCATTTAGTGTTTGGGAAAAGATATTCTAGTTCTAACTGACTTTTCTAATTAAAAAAAAAAAAATTCTTTGATATTTTTGGCTGCAAATAGGGAACACAGTAGAAGTGTTTGGCCACAAGCTACCAAAAGCACACCAGATAAGTCTTAACGAAAATGCAAAATGAAATTGTGTATTTTCCTTTTCCAGTACAGTACGTTGCTTGTTTTCCCAGTACTACTGGAGGAGATTTTGTAAACACCTGTGCTTTAGTTTAGGGCAAGATCTTTTAGCAATATATTTTTGCTCTTTATAACTTAGAAAGTTAGCTCTGAATCCAAAATGGATTTTGTTTTTCATAGGATATTTAAAAAGCCAACTTTAATTAAAATTACTGAGATGGGTAATGCAAATAGTTTCATTGTATTGGATCCTGTAATAGTATGTCAGATTTAAGAATGGCTTTTAGGAGACAGAAATGCCTATTTCTGTTATTGGAGTCCTAATATTCCAGCCTTTTCATATCTTTTTATTTTGATCTCCAGTAATTATCAGTGATGATTTTGGCAAGTTCATTTTGCTGAGATCTTGGGAGAGAGAAATCTTATTAGAAATGAAAGTCTTTCCAGATTAGGGGGTATTAGAGGTAGTGTATAGCCATTTTCAGTAACTAATGGTTGATGCATATTGAGTGATTTTACTCAAGTGTTCTCACAAAAAAACTATTGAACAGTTGTACTTCAAAAGTGGTTACTTGTACAATACCTTAGTAGCCCCATGTTTTAATAGCCTGTATTAATCCTATTACTCTGAAAAGTTATTTTACTTGTTTGACGGATATTTCCATTTTAAACTAGATAAAAACCCAATGTTTACTTAGGTAAAGGCAGCTAAATGTGTGTCATGTTAGCTTACTGTAATGCGAGCATAGTTTTTTTTCCAAAAGATCCACAAATGTGTATTTGCTTGCCGTCATTACCCATACATGAACTAAGTTAGGCTTCCTAAGAGGTCTGGAAATAAACTGGTTCCTTATTCCAGAAATAAAATGGATGTTTTCCTCCAGAATTTATACTTTAGTAGAAAAACTTATATTTGTTATTTTAGATTAAGATCTTAGACCATGGCACTATTGACATTTTGAGCTGGATAATATTTTGTTATGGGGGGGGCTATCATATGCATTGTAAGATAATTAGCAACATGTCTGGTTTCTGCCTACCGCATATTCATAGTATCACCACCCCTTCCTGGTCATGACAACTAATGCTGTTTCTAGATATTGCCAAATTACCCCCCTACCCTACTCCTGGTCTGGCTTGGGGAAATTTCCCCAGTTGAGAAGGACCTTTTTGGAGAAAAATTTTTCTTGTTTCTAACATCTAAAACCAATTGGCATTCTGTATTGGTATTTCTTCAGAGAAGATAAATACATCTCATGTTTACACACACAAGTTTTCAGATACTGTGCCTGTTTTTCAGTCTTCCTAAATATTTTCTTCTACCAATTAGAACTGTCACAATTTAGTTTTCTTCTCTATATAATAATACCTACACTGATTTAAATGAATTGCCTTTCAGTCAATCCCCTAACAACCTGTTGGTTTTTTACTGTAAAATACTTTCTGCACACTTCATAGACTTAGGAATATAACGGGACACTGGGGCATGAGGCAGTTTGAGTGCTTTTAAATTAATGCACTAAGCACAAGTTGAGAAATAGTAGCCAAAGTATTTTACTTGAATTCTACTAAGTGGATTTTTAAAATGAATTGCGAGGTGGGCATTTTGAGATACTACACCATCTTCCTGCTCTCTGCTCTCTCCTTTCCTCTCCTAAAATATAAAATAAAGTTACACTTTTATATTCTAAAAAGAATTAACTTAGAGTCTCTAAATGAGAATAGTTTTCCATTAATTTATTTTCTTGAACTAATTTGTTTCCCAATATGGGTAATTTCTAGGGTAGCTGTGATATTTAAAGACTTGCCAAATAGTGATATTATGTACAATTCAAAACATTAGAAAACAGCTGTGAAGCCGCCTGTAGCAGGTTTTTGCTACTTGTCTAGAATTAGTGATTAACGACAAAATGATTGTGTATATGTTTTGATTCCCCACATGGTGGCAGGAAAACTACCACAAATTGCCAGTTTGAAACAAGACCATTGAATGAATAGTCTAAGCTTTCCAACCATGTCAGTCCCACTTGAGAGAATTGGCATGAGCAGAGATACTGATAACCTTCTATGTAATGTTACTGAAATATTAATGAGGCTGGTGGATCAGGAGGTAGACTAAGTCCACAATGGTCAGGTTTTTAGGCCTGAAATGTTGAACACTTAAACTGCATATTTAGAGGTTTTCTCTGTAGCTAAAAGTTACATTCCTAGACTTCAGATATCTACATTTAAAAGATTTAGAAGTTAGAAATCCGTTTCAACATGAGTTTTTCTCTTAAATACAACCTAGCAGGATTAGGTGACCACATGTGGGAAACGCTGCCCTCTACGTGTTTCTCACAGATTTCACTCTGTCCACCTGGTTGGGCTGTTGTGAAGAGCCAAAGTATTTTACTTGATGTAAAATACTGGGTTACAAAAATCCCAGAGCACAGTGAACATTCATGGAATATTTAAATTTTTATTAACTGCCACCTAATACCTTAAAAATCAAATGTTAATTTATTCACTCACTATTAGACTCTTGCTAAATGTTTTCCATTTTCAATACTGGAGAACAGTAAGGTCATTGTAAATAAACTGCTAATGTGTTTTAGGTTTCCAGTAATAGTCTTCATTAAGTGTGTGTAGAACCTGGCTCACAAGAGCCCTGCTGCCATCCTTGCAGTTACAAGGAGAATGGGGAAGGCCGGGCACTTAGTGACGTGCTGGCTTCCAGTGGCTGAGTTGAGATAGAAACCCACAATGGCCGAGGTCTCCTCCCAGGCTGTGCTGCTCCTGCCTAAGGGAGCCTCTGCCCACAAAGATTTCACTATGTTTCCCAAGGAAAAATAAATTACTAACTGGCAGCCTCTTACAGCAGTATAAACTAGGCTTGCAAGGTTAGTTATATATATATGTATATATGCTAATATATATACGATATATGTATATATGCTACAGAGTTTACCTAGCAATGTAAAAGAAGAGCAGACAAAGGAAGGTGTAAGTCCTCATTAACATTTGCCTGAGCTGGTCAATTCACAGTCCAAAGGGAGATCTAGTCTCTGAGGGAAGGACAAAGTATCTGGAGTGGACTGTCATCAAAAATTCACTGCCTGTAAAAAGTTTTTAACCCCAAGGGTATGAGTTTCCCTTGCTGTCTCAAGCAGAGACAGCATCAGATGTCTCCTGGTATTAATCTATTACAGAAAACAATTTTTTTTCTGTCAATGTATGATGAGAGAAACAGTGAAAGAATGAGCTCAACAGTTTCCCAGTTGTCTTCTGCTAATTGGGCTACAATCAAACATCACACCCATTCCTCCTTAGCCTACCCTAATAAACAGAGTCCATTGTCCGTGGAGGCAAGTGCCTCTATTTCCTGGTGTTATTGGACAGCACCTTCCTGATTCCAGAGTTGAAGGGTCTATAAAGGTCCAGAGGGGCCCAGGTGGGAAGGAACCTGGCAGAGGCTGCCTCTGTAATGGTGTGTCTTTACTATACCTTCTAGGGAGCTATAGCTTGAGTTGTCAGGGGGCAGCCTGGACTGAGCTGCCCCTCAGGGGCTAGCCCAGCACCCAAGAGGAGCAGGTGCAGATTGCCTGACCTTCAACGCAGAGCTTTGTCCTGAATAAAACACCCAGAGTTCCCCATAGTCCCCCAAGGGGTTCTGCTAAGAAGCCCCGAGAGATTGTCAGCTTCCTGCTGTGCTTATAGTTTTGTTGGCAACTACTGACAGTGGGGGAGGCACCTGAGAAATGCTGAGTCTGGAAGTCAGAGGTGGGTCTGTCCACTGTGGTAGGGATAGATGAGAGAGTTCATCTCCTGGGCAAGTTGTGTGTGATTAAAGGCTTTTCTATAGAGAGGAGAATGTTCCACCGGTTGCTGACTTTCCGTCTGCCATACACAAGGCCAGACTTCTCCACCTGGTTAATTATGTGGTGAAGTTTGGAAAGAGTTCTGACATTTGTGTCTGTTGGGCTTCTCCCCTGAGTACTGGTAGGTAGGTCTGGTTGAGGACAGCCCAGGGGGAACAGGGTGGTTTTCACTCAAGTTTATAATTCATTGTATTTGTGAAACAATTGTTGTATTCAGATGAAGTTCAATGTTTTGAACTCTCCCCCTTTTATTCACTTAACTAGCTTTTCCTGGTGGGGCTGAGCATTATTCCAGGCATCAATACCCTATTGCTGGACTATGGATTGTTTGTAATGTATCTGTTTTATCATATAAACAGCCTTAGGGTGGGCATCTTGTCCTCTTCTCTTCACCCTTTACCTGGCTATTTTCTGAGCATAAATTCCTGAAAGCTGAATTTCTTGGCCAGTTGTGACAGTCCTAGGGTTGGACTGTGGATTGTGGGATGTTCACATGCCCACATGCCCATTTCAGGGCAGTACTGTGGGGGGGGGGCTGGACTGGGGTCAGCAGCCCTTGACCCAGAGAAACCAGACCCTGCACTGGCCCTCAGTTGTCTGAAGCTAGCCTGTTAGGGACACAGGCACAAAGACCTTCCTTCCCATAGGATAACAGGTATAACAGAATGGAGAACCATGGCTGGGGGACCCAAGTGTGGGGCAGGGGAAGAGATGGTAAGGCAAAGAGAAGAACAAGAACTTCATGATACCACATCTGGAAGCCATAGCGCTGCTCACTTGTGTCCTGGAAATCCATAGTCCAGGAGGAAGAATGGGGGAGGGCACTGGTACCAGCCCCCTGGAAGCTCCAGACCCTGGTGGTGCACAGAGTAGAGGGAACAGTCACCTTCCTACTTGGCACAAGAGGACTGGGGGCCCCACAACTCCCAGCAGGCTGGCTCCTGCAGACTCAGGGTGGCTGCAGTGACCATGTTGCCTTGGGCTGATGCAAGTGATGCCACTCCTCACTCATCCCAGGCAACACACAGAGCTGTACGCCCATCCCAGCCCTGGCCTATGGCCTTTCCTGCAACCAGCAGAACCCAGAGACCTGGCAAGAAGGAGCCTAGGTGGCAGCTGGTCACAGTCAGAGGCACAGGCTTTCTGAGGACCACCAAGGTATCGTGTTTCTCCTCTCTTTGAAAGGCAGCAGGCTTAGTTTTAGAACCCTGACTTGGTCAGCTACATCCTATCCATATTGGGTAAAATAGACTAGAGTCTCTGGAGCTGACCCCTAGCTGAGCCTGGACCTCCCAAGAAGAGGCACTGTGCAGTGGTCAGAGGTCCTGTCAGCATGGAGACTGAAGGCCCCTCCTTACCCCCTCCACTCAGCACCTGAAGGCCTCAGCATCCTGCCCATAGCTCCCCAGCTGTCCCCTCCCCTTTCTGGGTTTACCCCTGGCCTTTCTGAGAAAACACATGTGGCCTCAGAGACTGTTCTGCCTTATACTGGTGAGACACCATGACCAGGTGGTGCCAATTCTTTCTGTGCCTTCCTGAGTCACCTTTCCTCCTGACATTAAAAGGGATGTGATGGCTATTCCAAAGTGCTGAAGGCTGGAGGAGGGGCCAGGAAACGTGTGAGGGGTGGATTTTGGCCAGCAAGGGATTTCTGGGCTCTGGGGACAGCAGATGTGGGCCAAGGGTGTCTCCATGGGCACTGCCCCTCCTGTCCTTAACTCCTGTCCTTAACTTCCTACTGGCCCCAGGAGGCTGAGTGCTGATAAGCAGGACAAGAAGTGACCACCTAGAAGTGGCTGTAACCTATAAAGGACCCTACTTCTGTCTCTCACCCTGTTGTGGGTGGATTTGGGGAGGCCGCTTCCGTTAAGGGACAGAGTGCTGGATTGAGCAGAATGTATCTGTATTGGTCTTTGAAGGCTGCCATAACAAAATACCACACATGGGGAGGCTTAGGACAAGAAAGATTTATTGTCTTGTGCATCTGAAGATCAGAAGGCTGGAATAAAGATGTCAGCAAGGCTATACTCCCTCCAAAAGGCACTAGAGAAGGAACCCTCTTTCCAGGTTCTTGTAATTTCCAACTTGGGACAGCAATGCTCTAATCTTTGTAAACTTTCTTCCCTGTGTGCACATGTATGTCCAAATTTCATTTCTTACAAGGTCACAATCATAGTAGATTAAGGCTACCTATAATGACTTAATCTATCTACCAAGACCCTATTTCCATATAAAGACACATTCACAGGTACTGGATGAGGACCTCAACATATAAATTTGGGGGAACACAATTCAGATAACAGTTTCTCTGCCTTTGCTAGTGATCTCCACATTCCTGCTGACCCCAGGTGCTGTGTCCTCTCCCAGGGATCCCTGTCCTCCTCCTGCGTGTCCCAGACAGATCACAGCAGGACCTGACTACTGAATCCAGGTGTGGTAGCTTCTCCCAGGGGTCCCCATTCCCCCATGGTTGCCCTAGAAAGATCACAGCAGGGCCTGAATACTGAGCCCAGATAGCACGACTTCTCCCAGGGTGTATTATTCCCTCCTGGGTGTCCTAGGTAGATTAGAGCAGGGCATGGCTGCTGGACTCGGGGTTGTGCTAAGATCCTGTACCCTTTGATGGCTAAGCAGAGACCACTTTGGTGTTTGTGACTGAGAAGTTTTGAAGGAAAGCTAAAAACAGAAGTTTTTCTCGGGGGGCACTAAGCCATAAGGGGCCTCTTTCCTGGGACAGAACGTATCCTGGACAGAAGGAAGCACTTGCAGCCCCAAAGCCAAAAGGCAAAAGCTTGCTCAGATAGGTATTTATCCTGCTGTATCTATGGGGCCCCTGGTATTTTGTAGGAAGTCTTCACTGGAACTGAATCCTGGTCAGCAAAGGTAAGGTGAGCTCTAGACTCTATCTATAGCATCCAGGAAGTAGGAGGACTGTGAATTGAAGCAAGATGCAACATCCTCAGCTCTAAAGAAGTATAAAATGCTAGCATCAATCTACTTCCTGGAGGTGAGCTCTGGGTTGCCCCATGTTGTGGGAATGGAGACGCGAGGAAACAGCAGCTTTGCCTCAGGTGCAAGCTCGCTCCTGTAATTAAGAGATGCAAGAAATCAGACTACACAACTCAAGATGGTGTGTAGCGAATCATCTTTATTTTGGGCCACCTTATATACACTGGTGGTCATGTACATACTTAATCTATGATCTATAGCTTTTTACCATTGCCTAACTTCTTCTATCTAAAATTAACTTGTGAAAAAAACATTCAGTCTACAAATCAACACAATACTTTCTGGTTTTACATTTTTCTCAGACATGCCTCAGCTTTTGAACAAAGTATCTAAAGATCACAAAGAGCTTCAGGGGGACTGGGGAAATGAAACCCCTCAAGCACACACTTAATAACCTAAAATGGATTTATTATTTTGTTTCTCCACAGATCAGAGATCTTTATGCCCCTAAGACAATATGTGCAAAATATATGTCAGCCTCTGATCCTTATCACCAGGGGTAGGGTTGACAGCCCCTAACCTCCTGGGCTTAATGGAAGCATACTTTCAGAGTCCCTGTTTTTATGGACTTGCACCTCCAGACAAATAGCCTCTGTGTATGCTCGGTGGGGGGGGGGGGGCAGGTTTCTTGCTTCTGTGTTAGCAGGAGCCATTTTAACCCATTAAAGGCTTGCCTTTGTGTGGCTTATGTAGGGTGGTCTTCTGACCCTACAGCCCCAGGCTGGTGTATTTATAATAAAATGGCCTGTGAGGCTTCATGTGGGACCTGGGCCATTTTTTGATCAGACAAGTCACTCCTAGATGGGATGCCTCTCCAGTGTGTCCAGGGACATAGCAAAACACCTGCATGTGATGATGCTCAGACCATACTGACTTCTCATTGAAATGGGACACCCTCAGAAACCATGTGCTGAGGTATAGATTATGGCAGGGTAAGGTTCAGAAGAACAAGTGTTTAAAAAATGATAACAATGTTTTTCCATAAATTTTTTTTCAGAGTTCTTTTAGACCTACACAGATATTGTAGAGAAATTGAAGACATTTCCCAAGTAGCTCCAACCAAGTTTCCCTCTTATTAACTCTTCTATCAGCATTTATCACAAGTCTTCTTAACTTTTTATATCATTTTTCAGAGTTAATGAACAAATATTGATATGCTAATATTAACTAAAATCTGTTTTGTATTTTCTAGTTCTGCCTTTCCCTGTGCAAGGATTCCACATGATATTTAGTCATCATGTCTCCTTTGGCTCTTCTTGGCTGTGACAGTTTCTCAGACTTCCTTTCTTTTGATGACCTTGACAATGTCAAGGAAGATTGGTCAGGTACTCTGGAGAATGTCTCCCATTGTTATTACCTGATGTTTTTCTGAGGTTATTTGTCTGGGGGAAGGTCATAGAGGTAAGGTGACCCAAGGACACTGATCTTTTATGTTTTCTTCTAGAATCTTTATAGTTAGGTCTGAGGATGCTTTTGAGTGACTTTTTATTAAGTTGTAAAGTTGATATCTATATTTCTTTCTTTTTTCAATTTTTATTAAATTATAATTGTGTACATTGGTGCAATCATGGGGTACAATGTGCTGACTTTGTATACATTCTGAAATATTTTCATTGAACTATTTAACATAGCCTTCATAGCCTTTTAATCACTATATGAAAACATTTATATTCTACATTTAGTAATTTTCACCTGTACCCTTCTAAGATGCACCGTAGGTGTGATCCCACCAATCACCCTCCCTCCCCCCCACCGCGGCCCCTCCCCACCCGTGCCCCGTTCCCCCATTCTTTTGCTATAAATGGGTTTTATCCTTCAAATGAAATCTAAATATTTGGTTAATCGGTCATTGGGCGGTACGGGGGGGGCCACGGGGGGCAGAAGAGAGTGTAAATGGTCAGATCACACTTATGGTGCATCTTAGAAGGGAAAGGTGAAACCTACTAAATGCAGAACACAAATGTTTTCACATAATAAACAAAATCTCATGAAAAAATGG